>JAUBOD010000671.1:0-15699 GCA_032353885.1 Nothura maculosa | reverse complement strand
CCCCCCCCCCGGCTCTTCCCTCCCCTCTCTCTTACATCCCGCCCGCGCAGGATCCGCTCCGGGTTCTTTTCGACCCCTGGACCTGCGCCAAGGAACGAGGCCCCGGGGGGCAGAAATTTTCGCACAAAGCAGTCACGGACCCGCTTGCGCGGAGCGCTTTTGAGCTCCGGGAACAGACGTTTCTGTTACCGCCAATGGGCTCCTGTCTGGCTGCCAAGGATAGATGCGAAACTGGCAGGATTTTGGGAGCGTGTTTGTTATTGGAAGTTTGTTTCTTATCCTCTACTAAACGTTCAAGAAGGAACTGCTTCTCCTTCAGTCTTTCTGTTCCTTAAAGCTCGTTATTTCCGTATTGTTCCCTTGTGTTCTTTCACTTTACAGTCATTATTGACATCCCTACTCTCCCGTGAATATTCTCTATTTTTTAAGGACTACAAACAAGCACCCTTATCAAACCGGTCAGGGAACTGAAGTAGCGAAAACAGAGGATTTTCTATTCTCTTTTTTTAACCTTGCTTGGTGCGATATATATCATGAAACATCTTCTAGAGGTCGCAGCAAAAATCCCCATAGAGCTCTCGGAGTAAACAAGCAGCACTATGGCTTCAGTAAGAGCATATAAAAATAGCAATTATTATTTAAAAGGGCAGGAAATACTTTGTAAAAAAAAAACAAACAAAAAAAAACAAGAAGCGTAAGTCAATATTAACTATTAATTTTAATCCTTCAAAAATAGTATTTGTTTCATTTACAACCCTTAAAGATACCTTGAAGTCTTGTTATGCATATTTCTTAATTCATACTCGACAACCAGTGTCGACATAATTACCTTAATAACGAGAAGGGAAAAAAATAAGCACCTAACAACAGAATTATTAAAAGCTTTCTAACTCGATTGTTTTTTCCTTTTTCAACTATTTTTCATGGACTTGGGAAATGACTACGGAGCTAGGATTTACACATGTCAAGATTTCTTTCTCCAAAGATTCCAAATGCAACACTGCTTTGAATCCTTAAACTAAATAATGTTTAATAAACAAGAAACCCACAAATTAAGTCGAATCTGAACTCGAGAAACACTTAAGAGACCCCTTTGATGTCGCATTAAATACCAGCGCCACTCACCCAGCTGAATCTGTGAATGACTCTTTTACTGAAAACGTGGGTGGCTCTTAAAAGAGCCTTTGGGTTAGACGATCTTCCAAAACAAGAAATCTACTTGGAGCTGGTGTACTTGGTGACGGCCTTGGTGCCCTCCGACACGGCGTGCTTGGCCAGCTCGCCGGGCAGCAGCAGCCGCACGGCCGTCTGGATCTCCCGCGACGTGATGGTGGAGCGCTTGTTGTAGTGCGCCAGGCGCGACGCCTCGCCGGCGATGCGCTCGAAGATGTCGTTCACGAACGAGTTCATGATGCCCATGGCCTTGGACGAGATGCCCGTGTCGGGGTGCACCTGCTTCAGCACCTTGTACACGTAGATCGAGTAGCTCTCCTTCCTTGTCTTTCTACGCTTCTTGTCACCTTTTTTCTGTGTCTTGGTGACGGCTTTCTTAGAGCCTTTCTTCGGGGCAGGGGCTGATTTCGCTGGCTCCGGCATTTTGCCCGCCTGTCGCTCCCTCACTACCGCAGGAACGACGTACGTACAATACCGGCGCGGGCCGCATTTATAGGGGCCGTATGCAAATGAGACGGATCGCGACTGCACTTCTCTATTGGGCAGATTGCAGTCCTGATGTCACAAGCAGCCGGACGTCAATTGGTCGCTACAGCACCAGCCCTCTCATTGGCTGCAATCACAATCTCAGTCTCATCCAATCAGAAGTCCTGTTCAGTCTCACAAGGAAGCTATAAAAACGCAGGGTGGCGGCTTCCGAGTCATTCTCTCCTCTTCTCGCAGTTTTCTGCGGCTTGCGAAGGTTTTTTTCCTTTTACTTCCGAAGCAGAGAGAATGTCCGGCCGCGGGAAGCAGGGCGGGAAGGCGCGCGCCAAGGCCAAGTCGCGCTCGTCGCGGGCCGGGCTGCAGTTCCCCGTGGGCCGCGTGCACCGGCTGCTGCGCAAGGGCAACTACGCGGAGCGCGTGGGCGCCGGCGCGCCCGTGTACCTGGCGGCCGTGCTGGAGTACCTGACGGCCGAGATCCTGGAGCTGGCGGGCAACGCGGCGCGCGACAACAAGAAGACGCGCATCATCCCGCGCCACCTGCAGCTGGCCATCCGCAACGACGAGGAGCTCAACAAGCTGCTGGGCAAGGTGACGATCGCGCAGGGCGGCGTGCTGCCCAACATCCAGGCCGTGCTGCTGCCCAAGAAGACTGACAGCCACAAGGCCAAGGCCAAGTGAAGCTGATTGCGGAAACAACCCAAAGGCTCTTTTCAGAGCCACCCACGTTTTTCCCTAAAAGACCAGAAACACTTGAGTTTATCAGCGTTAAAATTATTTGCTAATACTTTGAAACTACAGGATAATTATGGTTCTATGTAACAAATCTTTCAGATGTAAATATATATGTTTAAATTGAACCCTGTTGCTACTTTTATAAGTAATATGTGTGTCTGTATATATAGGCAAGTAAAAAGTAAACGTAGTAAATTTTCTAAGGCGACATACCCTGAAAGCAAGCATATATAAGCATGCGTTTATATATCAGAAGGAATATGGCTGAGAAGCGGGACCTCCAGCAGCGCTTCATGCCCAAGGGAAGCTGGTGCAAGGAGCCTTAGGGGTAGCCGGGGTTGGTGCTCCGGGTTTCTCAGGAACAGGGGCGATGGCCACCAGCCGGGGAGGGGACGGCGGCTGCTGTGACGTAGAGGGGGCGTGGCCGGCGGCGTCCAATCCGCGCTCGGCGCGCTGGTTTCAAACACGGCGCCAAAAGCGCCGCGGATCCCGCCGCGCTGCAGCCACCTCCCGTGTTTAGGGTACGGAAAGAGGCACCAAGGTCTTTGTTAGGAAGTGCCAAGAAGCGTTATGTGAGCCCTCAGGCAACTCTCTCGCTTCATCCTTTTTTTTTTTTTTTTTTTTTTTTTCTCTCTCTTTGCTGTCCTCCAGGACTACAGGGTTTCTTAAGGCCAGCGGTGGCTTGAGATTCTTTGTGATTTTACAGCGCAACTAATAAGCACAAAACTCAGCGTCGGCTATTTGGAACAAATAATTTTGGGGGGGTGAGGGAGGAATAAGCAGGAAGGGAGAATCGAGATTTCTGACTAAATACACTACGACCTATTTTCTAATTCTCTACGTTTCTGTGTACAAGCTACCGAAGCCAAACATAAGCAACAGCAGGGAAAAATCGCGCAGTAATTTTTTTTTTATCAGACAACCGGGCTGGTTCTTAAGGGGCTGCGGGAGAAGTTTCCTTTTCCAATATCATTTACAACTTATTGACCTTTGGCGCTTTGGGCTTTGGCGCTTTGGGCGCTTTCGGGCTTAGTCGCCCTGGGCTTGGCAGGCTGAGGATTCACTGCCTTTTGTCTTGGCCGGGATCTTCACTGTTCGTTGATTTGTTTGTTTGGAAAAAGAGTGGGGCCCTTTGTCCGTTTCGTGGCCCCCTTGCAGATCCTGGTCGCTCTCTTGGCAGCCGCTGGTTTCTTCATTTTTGGGGGGTTTTCGCCACCGCCACCCCCTTCTTGGGCTTCTTGGTGGTGAGCGGGTTGAGCCGGGGTCACAGTCGCTGCTGCAGCGGTGGGAGCGATCTCCGACATTGTCGAAAATGTGTTTCAAGATCGGAGCAGAAGGAATTGAAAACTAATAAATAAGTAAATAAGTAATTAAATAAATAAGTCTTTTCGGGATTTGCACTTTTAGGAGAACTCCCAAAAGGGGTGCTCCATCCCAAGAGAGTGAAAACAGATCTTTCCTCTATGATTCTTCGTAACTTATTATATAGAGCACCATACTGCACGACTCATGTCGCTTTTTGTGAGGCAAATGAAATTGAAGCAGGATGTTTTCGTCTATCATATTGGGGGGAAAAGCACAATACAAGATGAAGAGGAGCCAGGATTGCCCCAGGCCGGAATCTGAATGAGCTTTTCAGCGAGGAGTGAGGGAAGCTGCTCCTTTTGTCACTTAAAACTGCATCTGGAGACTCGAGAACAGAATAGCTCCTGCCTGACATCTGCAGCTTCCTCTCTTAGGCATTTTATGGTAACGCGTTAATTAACACTTCAAAGAGAAAGAGGCACCACAAGATAACGAGTCTCCTGCAAACGGGGTGAAAATCACGAATTTGATTTCAAAGGTTCCTTCTTCTTCAGCTATTTGCTGTTTTTTTTTTCTTCTTTTTATTTTAATTAAAGATTTATCATTAGTTATTGTTATTTTCTACTATAAAAAGTTAGACTTTGAAACAGTAAGGTTTGAAACAGTATTCACTGTAACGCCTCGTGAGCAACCGTGCTGAAATCCTGAGTCATCGACAACCATAGAATTATTTTTAAAATAATAAAGTTCATTGTTTGCTTTCGAAAAAGCTCACAAGCTTTCATACCGCATACACAAGAGCCCATACACGTAGATATTTAACGCTGCCGAGGGTAAAATCTATGGAGCAAGACTCAAGCAGACGTTAATTCATTGAAGTTCCCGGTTGGACTGTTTGGAAAACCTTCGCCCTGAAATAGTCGCCTCCGAGCCTCAGTTTTGGCCTCCTGTGGTGTGTTTTGAGCTCAGAAATGCGACGCGGGCGAGAAGGGGTCGGGGCCGGGGAGGGGGGACGAGAGGACAGGGAAGTTTTTCCTTAATTTTCAAATCCGATCCCTGTGTTGAAGCCCTGAACCTCTTTTTTTAACCACTCCTGGAAACAAAGCGAGCCATTTTCCCTCCATAATGTTCCAAACATCACCTCAGAACAGAAGCGTTCTAGCATTTTAATCTCAAAGGAAATATGAGAATCTTACCTAGTTTAAAGTAGATATTACATTCCTTGTGTTTTCTTGAAAACGAATTACACCCACTCACGGTAATTCACTCCCCTCCTCCTAGGAATTTTGTTGGTTTTTTTTTCCTACCTCTCCAGCATGATCCTCCCCTGAGACAGTGCACACAAAAACTTGGTTTTCCTTTCATAGCAGCTTGTGACTAATGTTCTCTTTGCTACATCACCAATATTTCATTCATACTTTTAAAAAAAAATTATTTGAGGGAAAAAAATCATGAAAGCCAAAATATCTTATTTTTTAACTGAAATATACTTGGAATGCTATACTATTATTGCTAGAAATAATTTGCTTCCTTGTTTATCTTAACTAGGCAATGGAAGCGAAAGCAATGAACTGCCTGTTGCAGAGTGTCTGTGAACTTATGGACTGTCCTGTATAAAACTTATTTGAATCTTCATGTAGCAAAGTGCAAATAAAGATCAACCACTTGTATATATGTGGTTTTCAAATACTTTCACTTAACTATTTAGTTCCTTTTCCACTTTGCATCACCATCCATAGCAAACCAGAAAACAATCAAATGGAAATATCTTGTAAATCAGATACAATGTAGAGACAGTTGCTTTTTCTCTCAGTTACATACTACAAGGTAGTACAGGCTTATTTTAGATACTGGTAAGCAAGCCATATAGAATCAGAGAAGTTTAATACATCTAATGAACATGCAGCAGGTCTTTCTCCATTCCATCTTTAATGCATGTGGCACATAACAGCTATTTATAAATCAAGTGTTGCTCACTGGTTACACATGCAGAACGATAGTCCACTGTTTTTTGATGTACTGAAAAGCTTAGGACAGAAGAATGAAGTACTTCAATCATAATATATCAATATTTAAAACTTGTTCTTATGGCTTAGCCATTCTGGTCCAATACTTCTTTTCAAAAGATTTAGGCCTTAATAGTATTTCATGGAATATTTCATGGAATCTCATATGATTCCTTTCACTCACAATTACTGCAGAAACTTTGCTGATCATACTCAGGAAACAGAAAATCATCTTGAAGTCTTAAAGCTAATTCTATTGGAGCTGCAGAAAGGGAGCAGAAGTCTACATTCACAGATGTCAATATATAATCCATGTAGCATTAATGCTCAACAAAATCACATACAGCTATAAAATGCAGTTATTCCTTGCTCATGGATCCCTATTTATCTCTTCTCCCAAGAGCCTGTTGGTGTTTGGCCGCTGCCTATTGGGACAAGTGGCTGGATCTGGTGGGCACCCCTTTGCAAATCGTCCCCGACGCAGCGGGTCCCGCAGTGTCTCCCACTTCCTCTTCTAATCTGCCCCCCTCTCTTCCTCCTCCGGCTGCTTCCCCATCCTCTGCTCCTCCCTCTCCATGAGTCATTTCTATGCTATTAATCTTCAAAGAGGGGGTGAATCTGTGGGTTCAGGTTGCAGCCCTGCTAATGCAGAAGGCCTAGTTAAAAACACCCTTTCCTGGGAATGCATCTAGTGTTTCCATTGGTTTTAGAGTTACTTTGTTGTTATTTTGTTTATTTTCTCTGGTTGCTGTCCAGGATAAAAGACCAAGGAGCAATTGCTTGACTGCTTTACTGCATAAAGCCATTTTGATTCTGCAGACTTGATGGCTGAGAGAGCAGACAAGCTGCTTAATAAACAACTTCTGCAAGGAGCTCGTCCTCATCAAAACCTCTACATGCTGTTCATTCATCAAAATTCCATGCATCCCTACACAGTGCAGAAACACTCACACCATACTAACCAGGCTGACACAAGCAAATCTTTTATTTTTCTTTTTTATTTATTTGTTAGATGGTAGTTCTATGTATCACCTCCTTAAGAATTCAAATACAAAGAAAAAATAATCTCTGCACTCCGTGCATATAAATGATATTACTCTTCACATGTGGGTAGGAATATCAAGTAGAAACCAAGTCCTCCCTTCTTTCCATAGATTATCTATTGCCCTGCCATGGAACTTCATCAACTGCATGCTCTGAAAGTTTGAAGCGCACCAGTCTATTTCTGAAATTACTTTTGGCTTTGTGAGAGAACCATAGGCACAACAGTGCAAATCAGGACCCAAAATTATAAAAACTTTTTTGGAAATCACTAAGAAAAATATATGTGTTTGGGAGGGAGGGGGGAAGAGATAGGGTAGTTTGCTTTTTTCACTCTCCCTCTCCCCATTTACAGCAAAATTAAAGCTGTGATATCCACCTATTGGGTGCAATTGAATGGCACTTAATACAGCAGTGACCAATTTAGAAAGGCATTTTAGGAGATTATAATATTTAGTATCAATATTATGAAGTGTTAACTATTATGCCAGCAACTGCATTCCCCAGAGCCCAGTTCTGTAGAGGACAGTTTGGTAGGTGGATCCATCCTCATCTTTTCATTCATCACATTTAGCTCCTCCCTTTCATTTGAAATAAATAGATAAATAAAGCATCTTTGAAGATAAGGAGTCCTCTTGTTCAAGGAATCCTCTCTAGGTGCTTGGGCATCTCCTCAGACCTCAGTAACCCTTGGGGTGGTACTTAACATAGAGGTTTGACCTTAAGTTTGACCTCATTAAATTTGAGAAACGTATCCATTTCTCATCTGAGTAAATATGTAAGGATACCTTCAACATCTTTCCCTTCCAATACGGCCACCCTTGTTTACCTCATAACTCCATTTTTTTCCCTTTCTCCCCACTGCAGATTTTTGACAGAACACAAGAGGGTTCCATGTTCCTATGCTGGCCATGGCAAGAGGTGCCTCGCAGGTAGCCTTGTTCCTCACAGCAGCTTGGGATAGGAATATGCCTCACTTTGCACTCCCACAGTGCTGCAAAGATCTCTCCTTGGGAACACGAGGAGCCAGAGGGGAATGCAGCCGGCCACAAGGGCTATAACAGCACTTCCAGCCCTTCTGCTGGAGGGAGAATGAATACAATTCATTCTCAAAAGATATAGGGAATTCAGTCTTTTGTATATTTTCCCCTACCACAGTGCAAAAGATATTCACAGCTAATTCCCTACTCCCTGTCCCACTCAGTCCACTCATGTACACTTAGCATGTCCATAATTCTCCTCCCAGAGGAGAACTCCCAAATTGTTTTGGAAGCCACAACTGTTTCCAGAAACAGCTAAAGGTCCAAGCAAATTTGGTCACAAGTCTTCCAGTCCAGAGAGGGTTTCTGGTGTCTTTATGAAGAGTGCAAAAACTTTTGCAGAGTTAAAAGGGTGTTTTACAAGGTCCAGCTTCTCTTAGTGATGAGAGTCAACTTACAATTGGCTTCCACTCTGCATGTTCTGAGTGTAGTCAAAGCACATACCAGCTTCCTGACCCAGAAGCAAGGGACCATTAAACGTGTCCTGCAGAGTCATCCAAAATAATGCAAATATCTGTGTCATGCTTAGAAAGAAAAGCCCAGTACTGCCATGGAATCGAAGACTGTCATACAGAAGAGAGAAACACCACAAGACTGACAAAACATTCAGAAATTCCCTTTGGTCTCCATTTCAACAAAGCATTTAATATTGTCATAGTCTATACGATGCATAAGAATGTAAGAAAGTGACCAAGGGCTCATTCACAGCTTACTCAGAAACTGTGTGACAATTGTGTGAATACAAATAAACACTTTTCTATGTGAAGCCGTGGGGTAGGGCAGCAGATCCTGACAAATGTGCTGATCTATTGCCAAAAATCTGTGTGAGAAAAATAAAAAAGGCAACGAGCTGTTCTCCAGGTGCACTTGAGAGCAGAGAAGCCGAGATCTCTGGTGTAATCTTGTTTCAGAGCTGCAACCCACATCTACTGTGAGGGCATTTGGCCTAAAGGACCAGAGTGAATAGAGACTGAAGTCAGTCTCCTAAGATGTTTGCAATGGAGACATGAGGAGCCTCAGCACCAGTTGCTTCAGTCTTTTCACTTCTATAGAGTTGACAGTTACAAATGTACCTACATTTGTAATGTAGGTACCTACCTGTTACAAATGTACCTGCATTCTAAGACTGGCTGAAAACAAGCAACACAGGAGATATATGAGAATATATTGCTATGTTAAGCCTATGGTGATGCTTTCACAGCATATCTCCAAGACTCTCACCAACTGTGCCATCATGACTCCCTTAGATGAACAGCAGTGTCTCCTTCACTGCTGTTAGACTGCAAAGGCTACTGAAGGTTATTGAATAAACAGAGCAGAGCAATGTATTAAAAAGTTACAAGCTTAAATGTAAACAGAAGTTAAAAAATACAAGGAGAGAAAGTATCTGGTTATCTCTTGGCACAATTTGTTACATGTTGCCTTTTCTGATGGCACACTTGCCTCCCAGTTATGTTTCCTTCATGGCAATGCCCTGTTACTGCAGGAAACCGTTAGCAAGATGGAGAGTCGAGGAGAATTTTAGGGATATTGATGCATCTGTCAGAGATGGCCCCTGCCATCCACATCCACAGGGCAGGAACTGCCCCCATCCCAGCTGCATGGAGGCTCCATCTGGCACCTGCTGCTGGGTTTTGGTCTTGCTTCCCTATCAAGCAAAGCAGCTTTAGACACAACAGCGGAGGCCTCCAGCACCAGATCAAAGGTAGAGGCACAAGACAAGCATGTCTGGCATCATTGCTTCATGCCTTGTTGAAATCCAGGGAAATCCTGCTGTGTGACCCAGATTGACCAGAGGGAAAGCAGCCAGTTCAGCTGCCGGGTCCACCACTTCAGTCCAAGTAAATAAGAGCAGAGACCAGGGCTGTGCCCCCAAACTTGCGCATCCAGCATCAAATCAGGGACACACTGAGCTGCCAAGCATAGAAAAGGCAATTGTTTTTATATCAAGGGGTAACCTCCCCTCATGCCTATAGACCTCTCCTTGTCTTCCCAGTGACCAACTGTGGCCGAAGGAAGGTTGCCGGCCTCTGCAGAGTGACACCTGACATTAGCACTGACACCCTGTCCTCCTCTAGGGTTTTAGCTGGATTGTACAACTGCAATAAAAGATATAGATCTAAAATAGGGAATCTAATGAAATTCAGGGGTAAATACACCCTTAAATCTATTTGTTACAAAATCTTAAAGTTTGGAAACTTGAAGAACTATTCTAGGGTGCAACTACAGAACGGCAAACATGCAGAAAAACACTTAATTATCAAGAAACAAATTCCAAGAACAATTATTCCAACAACCTTTAACTCCTCTTCTATTACTATTTTAAAAACCTATTCCAGCAACTCCTGGAGAGAATATTTCTTCTTCAATCTTTTGTCTATCATTTGGTAGAGACATTCCCTAGAGAGCTCTTAAAATTCTGAGTTTGATTTTCTAATGTATCTAAGATTGTTCCCATGTAATATCATAGCTGATATTTTATAAGAAACTATCTCTACTGAAATAGATGGAATATACTTCTAGATTTTTTAATTAATGCATACGGAATAAATTTTTATGTAGGGATGCTTGCAGAGGATAAAATAAATGGGCTTGTCATGATCAATATTTTTTTTATCCAGTGTGATATTGACTGTAGTAATGATGACCTTATTGATAAATAATTGGCTTGCAACTGTTGTCTTTTTGACTTTGTGTTTTACAAATAGAAGTCCCTGGCAGTATATAATTCTTCTAAGTGTTTATACTGGATCCACATATACACCTTTATGAACAAATCTGTGTTGGGAGGGGGGTGTCTGTTCATTTTGGAGGGAATAGCTCCCCTGATAAGAATGAGTTGTGCTTATCTGGAAGGTCAGACACAGTCCACAGCTCAAACAGTTATCAACAACCTGTGGTTGAAAGGGATGGGACGAGGCACGTTGCGAGTGCACCATGGGCACACAGCACCAGCTAGATTCAAGAGAGCCGACTGCTGCAGACTTCAGGACAACCTCTGGCTTTGCTGGGAGTCCTGAAGCAAATTCAGCCTCAGTATGTCTCTTTGGATGTTCAGGAAACTTTGGTTGTTAAGAAGCTTTGAGCACTAGAATTTGAGTCATTCCCAAGAGATCATGTAAAATGTAAAAGCCCTACTCAAAAAGTGGCACTGCAGAATCACAAAGCTGGCTTCAGAGTCAAAACTTGCAATTACCTAAGTAGATGTCCTTAAAGCGGACTGCTTCATTGAAATTATAGCATTATTGCAAAATAATTGAGAAAGCGAGATCATTACAAAGGCTGGCTTGCTGCCCAGGTAAGACTAGCTGCTGTACAGAATGGAGCACTGCACAATGGCTAGATATATATGGCTTGTTTTTGTCTCTGCATGACCATCTTGTTGACTAGAGAAAAAATATCATTAATATAGCATACATATTTATATAGATATACAATCAACTCAAGTAAATGGATCTCTTTATAAATCTGCCATATCCTATATTTCAGTCAGAAGAGTCAAAATCCCTTCTAAACACATAGGATCTTTACTCACTCTGTTTCTTTCAGCCAGCATCTGGTTGAACTATTTCTTTGTACCTCTTTTCCTACTTGCCAGTCCCTTTGAAGCACATCCTAGCTGGTATCACAGCAGTTGAAGAAAAAATATGGATCAAATGCATGGTTTAATATGAGGGCACATTTCTGTGTGGGAAGAATAAAATGAGAGAACTTTGCACAGCGGGCAGAGTTCAGGTTAATCAGAAACAGGAGAGGACACCGCGAGATTATTACAACACTCGTCTGGTGCAGTGAGGCAGACATTGCCCTAGTCTTTATTTTCTGTGGCCGTGTGTTGGGGCACTTACTGAGAGATCAACATCTTTAGATAACTAAGCAAGTTCCTTCAATCTGTGTCTCCTGCTGCACACCAAAAATAAGTTAATAAATAAATAAATAAATAAAAGTCTCTGAAGGGAAACATGCTTTGAAATGTGCAGTTGAAAAGCTTGGTGTTTCAAGAAACAGCCTTTTCTCTGGAGGATTCATCTGAAAAATGTCAGCGGTATGAACTGGAATAAAAATGAGTGGTCGGAGATTCAGAGATTCTAAGCTGATATTCAAGAGTAAAGGAGCATTAGAGCATTGCAGTTTTCTCTGACATACTTGGAATGGGCCTTTCCCTCTCTCCTGCCATGACCTTTTCCTTCTGTCCATAGTCCCATGGCTGCTGTCAACACCAAGAGAGACATCACAAGGTTTTTCCATCCAATGCAGTATGTTCAGGGCAAAAACGAACTCTTAACTCTCTCTGCACTTTACTGAGTAATGGAGATAGCTGCTTTGTTAAGGTGTTTAATAATTTATGGACTAAGCTGCACTTTGTGAACAAGCCACCAGGGACACTGAGCCACTGAGAAAAAGTAAATCAGGATGTCCCTTGAGAAAATGAAGCTTTACTCCAGAATTCAGTAAATCCAAATTGCTCTACATGCTCTCTTGCTTTTCCAGGATGCGGAAATGCCTGAACTCCAAATACATGCTGGATGTATGCAATTCCCTTTGGTTTAATTTTATCTTCCTTGAAGAGTTCTATGAAAGCTCACTAACATATAGATTGTTATCTCACATCTAAGTCTGCTCACAAAGATGCCAGGCATCATACAGTATGCTTTCAAAAAAAAATCAATAAAAACAACCTTTCCATAATTTGGTATGCAAAAGGTAAACATGGATAAACATAATTTGCTATGAAGAGTCAAGAAATATTGGACCATTTTTGTCAAAACATCCAAGCACGCATATAGCAATCTATTCTATGTAATAGGATATTGATGTCATATCTACAAAGGTTCAATGTACCGATATTCATAGTAAAATATTAGGCTTATTGACATGCATCTTTTACCCTTTCTGGAGCTCATAAATTGCTGAGGGAAGGACAACTTATGCCATTAACTGTTTGGGTTCAGTCCAACATCTGGACAGCTGGATTGTCACACTTCCAAAAAGACACAAACCCAAGGCAAGGAAAAGGGCTACTCGCTATAATGAATGAATAAATAAGTAAATAAATAATAAATAGGTGCTAAAATAGACAAAAATCTTTTAACAACAGCTAATCGACATATCCATACCTGGCAGGGGAATAGAATGTGGCACCTTGTCAGGCTGCACCTAAAGATGATGGAACTGATTATGTGAAATATCTGTAAGAATATGACACTTGCACCATTCACAATCTCTTGGGGAAAAGAAAGCAAAACTATACACAAGTTGTGGAATAAAGGAAGAAAGGAAGAACTTTTAGTAGTCTCAAACAGATTTCATGTGAATATATGGTAAAATACATAGTTACCAATATCAGCAATAATTCCTGTGATATATGTGTGTGGATGGAAGTGGATGTGGATGACAAGGTCCAGAAGTGAAGAAATAAGAATCAAATAGCAGTAGAATTTTTAAGTAGGTAGAAGTTTTACAGAGATTTCTATTGCAATGTACTAATGTTTTAACTATAAATAGAGGGGGGAAAAAAGATTTATTTTCAAAAGTTCTTACTCCACTAATCTTTCACAACAATTATGCATTACAGTGCATAAAATAATTAATTGATTTCAAGGCCCCGAAAAAAGAGAGCACATTAAAATAATGGATTCACTCTCAGAGTAGCTTAAGAGGCCTGAATATTCCTGCTCTCTACACTACTATTAAAGTAAAAATAAATGTCAGAGAAAATGAACGCTGTCTGGAATTCAATCCTTAAGATAATCAGCTTATGTAGAGCAAGTAGAAGTCATGTTTGCTCATAACAAAATTTAGCTTATCTTGCATATTTAGCCGATTAAGGTTCTATATGCCACCAAAAATACACGATATTTACAATGAAATACGATCTCTTAGGAGAAAAAGAAGAACAACAGATCGATTAACGACTGCTACACAAACCCGCTGCAATCCCTGTGTAAACACCGGAGCTCCACCCGCGGCTGCAGCCCCGCGATGGCGGACATGAGCAGGTAAACGCGCTCCAGCGGTTGCAGGGGCCGTGCCTAGAGATATGTTTATATCAGATACACTGATATAAACGGCACAAAATAAGACGAGTCTCCCCCCGTCCCCACCGCCAGCGCCTTTGTCGGTGACGCGAAATGGCGGCGGCGACAGCAGGGAGGGCGGGGACGGCCCCGGGGCTGCCGCCCCCACTGGCCGCGCGCGGCTGCAGACTCGAACCCGGCGCCCCCGCCCGCTGCCCCTCCCGCCGCACGGAGCCGCCGCCCGCGGGCCCCTCCCGCCGGGCCCGGGAGCCTCTCGCCCCGCCCCACGCGCGGGAGCGGCGCGAGTCCCGGCGGAGCGGGCGGGGCGGGCGGGAGGGAGCGGGGGAGGAGCTGAGCCCGCCCCTGGGCGGCCCCTCTCGGCCCGCGCAGTCCCCAACCAGGTCGGACCGCCGGCCATAAAGGGCGGGCGCGGGTGGCGCTTCCCGCCACAGCGGTGCCCGGCAGCGCATCTGGCAGCATGTCCGGCAGGGGCAAGGGCGGCAAGGGGCTCGGCAAGGGCGGCGCCAAGCGGCACCGCAAGGTGCTGCGCGACAACATCCAGGGCATCACCAAGCCGGCCATCCGGCGGCTGGCGCGGCGCGGCGGCGTCAAGCGCATCTCGGGGCTCATCTACGAGGAGACGCGCGGCGTGCTCAAGGTGTTCCTGGAGAACGTGATCCGCGACGCCGTCACCTACACGGAGCACGCCAAGCGCAAGACGGTCACGGCCATGGACGTGGTGTACGCGCTCAAGCGACAGGGACGCACCCTCTACGGCTTCGGCGGTTAACTCGGTCTCGGCAACGCCCGCGCCTCTGCAGCAACGCAACCCAAAGGCTCTTTTCAGAGCCACCCACCTTGTCCACAGAAGGGCTTTAATCACTTTGCGCAACACAAGTGCGGGCTCCTTTGAGACGTACAGGATAGAGAGATGGAGGTGGGAGGGAAACGGACCTGCGTGAGGGAGCAGGGGCTTTATTTGATGTGTAACATTGTTTCTTTTCCCTAAGCTACTTTAAAAAAAATAGTAAGGAAAAGGAAATCCGGCAGCCCTCAGGAAAGAGGGTGGCAGAGCAGCATCTCGGATCTATCCTTCCTTGCTGGGCTCGAAAGAAAAGCGCTTGTTTTTGTGCGTTGAACGCGGGGGTGGGAAGAGGCTGCCCGCGGCGCCCCTGCTCGTCCTCGCTGCTTCCCCAGTCAAGTGGGGAATTGGGGGAGGCAGAGGAGGACGGCGAGAGCCGGCGCCTGGGCCAGGCGGCAGCCAGAGCGGGGCTGCGCGAGCGCCCCGTCCCAGCGCCGCGCGAGAAGGGGCTGGAGAGAAGGGACAAAACCGGGGGCGGCGGCGGCGCGGAAAATGGCGGGACCTGCTCCTGCTCCCGCCATGGCGCGCGCTGCTCCGTGGGCGGAGAAAACGGGGGAGGGAAGCGGGAAAGAAGGGGGCGGGGAGGAGGGAAACGGCTCCAAACGCGAGGGGCTCCCCCCATTCTGCGGAGGAAGGAGCGAGCGGCAGCCCCGCGCCAAGCGCCTTTACCCCTCCTGCCACTGAAACCTGCCCTGTTGGGATCTCCCCCCCCACCCGGATATCGAGCCTTAACCCGAGCAGAGCCGGCTTAAAAACGTTGAAGGCAGCGTAAAGGGAAAAGAAGGGGTGGGGACGTTGCCCGTGCGACTTCCCCCTTGCCCAGCCCCGCTGCTGGGACTGCGCCCGGCACCGGCCACCCTGCCCGCCCCGCAGCAGCGACAGCAGCTCTCCTCCGTGACAGCGTGGTGGCTCTGAAAAGAGCCTTTGGGTTGGGGGCCGCTGCAGGCGCCGGCTGCGGCGGGAGGCTCAGGCGCGCTCCCCGCGGATGCGTCGCGCCAGCTGGATGTCCTTGGGCATGATGGTGACGCGCTTGGCGT
>JAUBOD010000668.1:3584918-3602290 GCA_032353885.1 Nothura maculosa | reverse complement strand
TGCCCAGGGAGGTTGTGGAGTCTCCTTCTCTGGAGGTCTTCAAAACTCGCCTGGATGCTGCCCTGTGCCACATGCTCAGTGTGTCCCTGCTTGAGCAGGAAGGCTGGACTAGATGATCTCTAGAGGTCCCTTCCAACCTTAACCATTCAGTGATTCTGTGATTCTATATATGAGATTTCATCCCATATATACACTTAACCTGCCTCTTGCCAAACAATATGTTACAAAATTGTGCTATATCTTAAAGTTCCATTCTTTTCCAACCTCTTTTCTTGATCTTCCAGAGCGTATAGTGGCCACCAATGATTACAATACTCCATAAGTTGTTTCCAAATTAGGGGATAGTCCCCTCTACATTTCCCGAGTGTTTTGGAATAGATCCCAGAGGAGATCTTTTTAAGATCTCTCTTTCTGAGGAAGAGGTATAACCATAAAAAAAACCCACTGACCACAACGCTAACCACAGCCCAAACCCTAACTAAAACCCAAACAACTCTAAGCTTAACCCTAACCGCAATTCTAACCCTAACCACACCCCTAACAGTAGACCTTACCACAACCCTAACCAAAACCATGATCACAACCACAACACTAACACTAATCAGAACCCTAACCACAACCACAACCCTAAATATGTAAGCAGCTGAGATAGGTTCCTTTTAGTTCAAAGGTTCTGAGTAGCAACAAAAAGAAAACAGAACTAGCATATTAGAGCATGCTTAGCTATATATGAAGTATACAAAGCCTGAATTGGAGGCGATGCTTCGGTGGAAACATAATGTGACTATAGTGAGATCAAGGAAATTACAGCAGAAATTCATCTGTACCACTCCATTTATTTTTAGTTTCCCTGTTAACATTCCCTCTTCTGTATTTATAGCATGCCCCTCCCAAAATTCTTCTCATCCACCCAGTTTCCCTATCCCTTCTTATTACAGTGTGCTGGGATTTTAACTTATGTCCATCTATTAAAAATAATAATAATAAAAAGGAAAGAAAGAAGAAAGAGATATGGCTTTCAATGGAAGCTAAGTGGAAAAACATCACAATAAATCTGATACATGAGTTCTTCAAGATCAAGAGCAAGGGCTGCATTCTAATTTTAGAGATGCAGCTATAAATCTCAAGTAACTCTACAGGAATAGCTAGAATGACTGCACATTTACTATAGTATTATAGTTGAGACTAGAATTTACCCTGTTATCTTCTAACTTACTAGCAAAGCAGGTGCATATTTACTTTATTTAAATGTTTGAGATTATTCCTTCCATTTTGCTTAATGGCAACATACAAGGTCTGGGTTGTATCTATCTTCAATAGAAGCCTTTACAAACATTTCAAGAACTATATTACAAAGATTACATGACTGCTCTTGGTAGACACTTAACTCTATCGCAAATTGCTGATGCAGTCTGTGGTCTCATAAGCAGTGCAATCAGCGGTTTAATTAACAATATGATGCCTGTCATATTAGCCAAAGCACCACAGCAACCAATAGTTAAATTTTTTTCAAGCTAAAGGACAAGAGCAGACCACTCCCTTTTTAGAACTGCAGCAAATTTGTACAGGTTTATCACTGGCTTCACTAGCACATTTTCACACAGAGGATTTCCCTCAAGACAAAACCTTTTGAAATTGTTTCTCTGTAGAACAAGGAGGAGGACAGATTGTAGCAATCTAGGAAGGAGAACAAGCCAAAAGAGTACAGTGTTCAGGAGAAAAGGTACTGTAGTCAGGTAAAAAGACAAGTGGACATTCTGGTTACCCTGTGATCCAAGTGCTGGAAATTTTCCATTGTAAACAGGAATGCATTGGAGAGTTTGTGGAGGATGCCTGAGGAGCTTGTCAACCAGCATTATCAGACTAGAAAGTCACTACCAAGCCTTGGCCTGACAAACAGATGAAGAGCCTCGAAGAATTCCATAATGAAAACTGGTGTCATTTACGAAGTCTTTTAGGAATGCAGAGCAAGATAGCGGGCTACCTAGCAGAAGATGATTATATACAAGGCATGAGGAAAAACAACATGGTATTGCTTTTCAATCTTCCTATAATGCTATGTAGGCATGGCAAAGGTGTCTCTTAGAGCAATGACAAAAGCAAGGGAATTATTATCTATAAATATGGAAGGAAAACATTGGCCAGCTTGTCTATCTCTTAACTACTCTGTGGAAAACTCTCTAACTGTGCATGCAATGGTGTTGCAGCATGAAGAGGTCTTACAGTGCTGACTGTACTTCTTCCCATCATGTTGAGGTATCCTGCTCCTTCCAAATGCACCATCCAAGGACCAATCACTACAGTAGCAGGATATCATCTTCCCTCCCAGGGATTTGCCCTTGAGTGTCTCGGCCTGGGTCACTCTTACAGCACACCAGAGTGCCGTAAGATTTGCTTCTCCCTTACCTGTGCCTCAGTTTCAGAACTTCCTGTGGTGTCACTCCTGATCCCCAGACCGGGTAAGCAGAGTACTGTGGAAAAAAAATAGCTAATAATAAGTCACACTGTAAGATGCTGTGCATGATGTAGCAGGTGCTAAGTAGGAGACAGGGATTAAGGAACTGATGTTGGTGAAGTGACCATGCATTTTTCCCCCTCTTCTGTAACAGAGCACTTTTCTGTAACAGAGTACATCAGGACAGGTGCTGACAAAAAGTGACCCATCATTGAGGCCCCCTGCTCCCCAGGCAGTCCCGTGCCAGCTGCAGCCGGGCCAGAGTATGAGGTTGTCTTCTGCCATGATCAGCTAGAACTTTGATCTGGAAAGAATTGAAACCACCCTTGGAATCCTGTCAGAAACACGATCAGATAGCGATTTGCTGAGAAGAGGATGACTGGGCCTTGGTGTTATCCAGGATCAGTTAGGAGAAAACAAATTTTGCAGCCATAGCAGCAACTGCTGCCTCTTAAGTGTTACCCTTCCTAGGGCTTCTTGAAGTGAGCGAACATGCCACAAGGAGGTGAAAGACCTTGTGCTAATCAGGAAATGGCTGCTTTTTTTTTCTCCCTGTGGATAAAAGCATTTTTATGTATACCTATAGGAACATGTTTGGTGCATGCACTCTGTCACTTGTCTGCCTTTAGGCATTTAGTGCTGTGATAATCCCTGGTGCCAAACAGAGATGACGCAGAAAAGCTGCCCTCATTTTTTTTAAAATAACTGAGTACTTCTGGCAATTATCCCATGTGCACTGATTGTTATCTTCAACTATTTTCAATAGCTTTGCAGATTAATTCTAATGATGAAGAAGAAATTGTTAATATAAACAGTGATCACACTGCTTTATTTAATTGCTAAAACCATGTAATCTCATGTGCAAGTGAACTGTGAAACCTCATATAAATGAATGTTCATCTGCAACAAACTCATCTCATTCTAGAACCTGCCTCTATGATATCTGGATCTTTTTATACCTAGAGTACCTCTTTAAATACTTGGTACATAAATGTTGGTGGATTACTTTGCTCTTAGGTAGTCGGATGTGTTTGAAGGTCTGAAATCAGTAGGACTTAAGTTGAATGTAGGAAGATTTTGGTCTTTTTAAGTGAAGATTTCTTAGCTCAGGCTTCAGTTCACAAGTGTTCATGGGCAAACCTACCCATGTTATACAAGCATAAAGTACTGGTCAGGAGAGATATATACACACTGCCATCTCAGTCTGTAAAATCTAGTGAATGTTGACCAAATCAACCATACCACTGTTTATTTCATCATACTCATTTGATGTAATTTAGATTTCTTTTCTTCCCCTCTAAGCTTTCCCCTCTTCTTGTTCCACCAGATCCTATGCTGGGAGCTTTTTGATAAAGTATTCTTTGAAAAGTGTGCATAAAAAGCATTTTGATTATTCTTAATTAGAAAACTACAGTGAGGGAAGAGATAGGAAAGCATGAAGGAGTTTGAGAATGACTACAGGTGGAAGAAGGGGAGAGGAAAGATAGGATATTAAAATGAGCAAGGAGGAATGACAAGGTCACCACCACTTCGCAGTCAATGGGCTGGCCTTGCTTGCTCTGCTGACACCAGTTTCATCAAAGTATAGCCTCATCAGCTTTGAACGTATGCCTTCTGGGGCTGAGGGAAGTAAACAGCCAGTTTTCTGTTTTCAAACACTGGATAGTGGGAGGTGACAGACATGACCCTACGCTTTCCTACAGAAGCGGAATTTCTAAAGGGTGGAATATAGAAGGTCTTCTGAACTTTATCATCTTGTTTTCCACAGTGCTTAATTATGATTCCAAATGTAAAAGTCCATCAGCAGTGCTGTCTTGACAGACGAAGTTACAGAACCTAATATTATAACCTAGATGCTGTGGACTGAAAGCCACTTCTTTCTTTCTGCCTAACTTTCTAAAGAAACTTTTCGGCAAACATAAATCACATCTACTTCCTTTCACATCAGTTTTGGTGTATATAAAGGGCTTTTCATCTTTAGCAATCTCAGAAATTAAGTAACTTGCCCAACTGTTATGGAAAAAATCAATGCCAAAGACAAGACAAGAGACAAGCTGCTGATCTCTGTTCTAATTGCTCTGTTAATATATCTGAAAAAAAAATGAATTAAGAAATGAAAACAGTTAATAAAGTTAAACAAAATTAATAATGACATCAAAGGGGGAACAAATTTGCAGGAATGCATGACTATGCATCTATGCAGCTGCAGTGTACATTCAATTTTCAGGACTCTGGAATTATGACTGCAGTGAACTGACTTGATCTGCATGCAACACTGCCAAATCATGTCAAGTTCCTAGCAATCTACAGTATATGCCTTTGCCTTCTGCTAGTAATCTTGTTTCACATGGTATACGCAAATCTTCTGCTGTTTTGTGTGTGTTGCTTTGGTCTACAGTTGCTTTGACACTGCATATCCTGGCTTCTTGCATTGTGTTGAAGTACAAGACATTGAGGAATATCCCTGACTTTAGGAACAGAAGCGGATAGATACAAGTTTAGGCATTCTAGGTGTGATCATCTTGCTGAATCAGAGCCCAAATGAGCAAATATGCATTTCGGGAGTCCAGTCATTCCGTATTTGCTTAATAAGAAAGATGAACATGCCTGCTTTAATCCAGTGCTTTTACAAGTAGTATCTTTTCAACTCCACTTTGTCACTCTCAGTCGTTATGGTGTGTTTTAAATACCCCTAATCCAACCTGTCTTGTTGGCAATGAGCTAGAACTTTGAATCTTGTTCTCTCAATTTGTCCCTCTTTGGTTAAATGATTAATTTTAGTATACAAATGACAGACAATAGTAAGCTGTGGGAGATGCTAGAATGTCAGAACTTGCTGACATAGGCAATGATCTCTCCATGGAAGGCTTATGCTGTCATGCAGGCTACTGCTTAAATTCTGGTTGCCTGGGATCTGTTAGAGGGGGGGAGCAAACCAGTGTAGGTGGGCAAAATGCCATGCCTAAACAGCTGGACATTTATTCTGACAGTCAGTTATAGTCATCTAAATTCCAATCCCAAACTGTGAATGTGCCAAGAAATGATAGTTAAGATGATATGCCATCGTATGAACGGTGCCAATGTTACAATTACTTCTTATGGGGGTACCGGGAGCTTCAAGTTATGCCAAATGCTGCCTGTAATTCACAGAGTAAAAAATAGTCCATGACCAAAACAGTTGAATGCCATATTAGGCAAAGTGGTGGAGTGACAGAGCTTTACCCTTAGGGAGTGTTATTAGCCATATTCTGCAGGTAGAGGAACTGTGGCAGGATGAAGGATGAAGACTTGGACAGGGAGAATGCCTCTGGCAGAGTGGCTAGAGCGATTAGGCGAGTACATTAACTAATTATACACATAATTTTAGAAGCTTCCGGTCTGGCATGAACAATTAGAAAACTGCTGTCTTTAAGAAGATTAGGAAAGAAACGTTTTCCATCCTTAATACATTACACCTGTAGGTCTAGTCCATACAAAACATTTCAGAGTGTTTTGTAATCATACCTTGATGGCGTATTTTTAGTAGGACAGGATGCTTTCTGCTCTGAATTCCAAGCCTATTTCTTTTTGGAGAAGTTTGATACTGCTTCTGGTACATTACTGGCAAATCTCCTTCTATGTTTGGCAACCAAGTAACATGATGTCACCATTTACACTAATGCAAATCCTGCAAGAGGAAACAGGCTGCCCAGCCCACACAGATCTGTGCAAAAGTTGAAAGCCTCTTTCAAACTGTTCATCATCCTACCTCACAATAAGAAAAAAGTCAGCAGATGCCAATTCTGAGCTTGTCTTCTCACAGTGGAGAACTGAAAGGAAGCTCCATCCCAGTCCAGTAAGTTTTCTGGTCCCTGAAAAAAAAAAAGACAGTTGGGTAAAACGTGGGGGGAATAGGATAGGAAGGATGAGAGATTTTAAAATTCTTAAAAGCTTAAGAAAACCTTAAAGGGAGAGTTGTTTTTTCTTCCCACTTGCACTGCCATAGAAGTGTCTTCTAGATGAGTCCATAAAATTAATGTCCAGATCAGATCTGAGACGTTAAAAAAAATCCCTCGGTGACTTATAAAGATGTAGTGAGATCCTCAACCAGTGTAGCTTAGCTTCCTTTCACTGAATTCAGTGGAGCTTTATCATTTTATGCATGTTGAGGAAGTGGCCCATTAAATCTCCAAAGAAATGACTGAGCATTATTTTCTTATCCCCATTTACCATTGAAAAGGATATTTCAAGATACTCCCCGAATACCTATGGACAAAATGATACTCTATCCTATGCAGACATACATAGTTATGTATTTATCTCTAACACCATACTACTATAGAAAAACTACCAAAAGCTGTTTCCTATGCAATGAGCAGACAAAAATAGAATAATCAATCTCTTCCTAAGTGTAGGTGTGAAGACCCACATAAGCATGTATTTCAAAAGGCATGTGTGCAAGGAACAGAGTGTGAGTGTGCTTTTTTGTCCTTATTCTCCCAGAGCCTGCTTGCCTCGGTATTCACACAGGAAGTAATAAGCCAGGGTGACTATAGCATCCTTATCCAAGCGATACGGAAAAGACAGCAAAGACCAGATGCGTACCCCTCCTCACTCCTGTGTGACCCCATGTCCCAGGCATTTCTTTCCCTTCTCCGCACCGGTTCCCATAGTCCCTTCTCTGCTTGCGCCTCGACCCCCCTCGCGGCGCCCCGCAGTCAAGCCCGTTGCCAGCTGCTGTCCCCGCCCCTTCGCCCTCTCTCTTCGGCTGTGCCCTCCTGAAATTACATCTCCCGCATCGCGCGGCGGCCTCGAACAACCACGCTGCTCCATCAGCCTTTCCAGCTCCCCTCTCCCTCCCCTCCCTTTCCTTCTCACCCGCCCCTCTCTTTTCTTTCCCTCCCTCCTCCCGCGCCGAGGGACGGCACCCGGACCGGCAGCTGGAGGTGGCGGGCTCAGTGGCCCCCGGGGGCAGCGGTTGCCGCGCGGAGGGGCCTCGCGCACCCGCCCTCGGGACAGACGGGGAGCTGGCCGACCGTGTGCCACCGGCGGCTGCTGAGCCGCCCTCCTCGGCGGCGCTGCCCAGGCGGCGAGCCGCGGACGCCATGGCCAGCGAGATTGCGGATCTGAACAGCCGCGATGCGCAGAGCGTATGCGAGGCTCTGGGGCGCTACGAGGACACGCTGCGCGGCGCCGTCAGGGAAATCCACGTGGACATCCAGGTGTTCAAGCAAGGGGTGGGCCGGCAGGTCGAGGAGGTGCTGCGTCTCGCAAGTCCCCTGGCTCGCACCGTCTCCGAACTGCAGGAGGAGAACTGCCGCCTGCGGGTGCAGCTGGAGCGCCTGGCTCTGCAAGTGGAGGCCCTCGGCCGGTCGGCGGGGCTGCCGCAGGAGTGGATGGCAGAGGCGTCGGGGAGCTCTCCAGCCGCGGGGCCCGGCTCCCCGGGGCCGGAGCTGGCCAGCGGCAGGTTCTCCAGCCACGCAAAGCTAGCAGTGACTGGCCGGAGTCAAGTAAGTGCTGGCCTTGGTTGAGGCGGTGAGGGAGGATGTGTGAGCAGTTGAGAGTGAAGTTGGTTCAGGATGTTGGGCATGCCATGCATGACAGAGGATTGCTGGGACTTTGCTAGCTGCTCCAACTGATGCTGTTGTCCCCGCTACCTGAGGAGTCCTGATCATGGCCTACTTGTCAAAGTGGGATCTTGGTTAGAACTGCAGCAACCTGTTTGTTCAGTTTATTGAAAAATAAGAAAAGAAGTTGGAACAATCAGAGTATGTTTGTATGTGAATATATAATGTAACCTTTCTGGACTGGATTTGGATTGATCTGTGTGGCAGCAGTGCTACTTGCCAGCTGGCACATGAACAAAAAAGAGTGCAGCATAGTTTACAGCAAGTGGTTCCCTGATGTAATGACTTAGCATCCTGCAGTAGGACTTTTGCTGTGCAGCCCCTACAGTGCACTGCTGCAGCTGGTCTGAGAACTAAGCTCCACACAAACTGTCACAGTCTGTAGGACCTAAACTAGCAGGAAGGAACACTAGGAGGAACATTCCTCCCTGTAATAAAACTGTTTCTGCAGCATTGTGTAACCTTGTAACTTAGTTTGTGGAAAACTCTGCTATTAGGAAACTCAAATGACAACTGAAACTTTATGTGTAATGTTTTTGCTAGATGTTTGGCTTTCTGGAAAGGGCTGAGCATTTGTGTACATTACGTAATACTAAGAGGTGACAGCCAGAATGCAGTGATTCACTCTCAAAACACTGTGTTAGAGACAGGTTGCATAAACTTGATTAAGCAAGGTTTTGCATGGGATCTTTAAGGCTGTTGGTATATGAAAATATGCCTTATGGGCTATACAGGCTTTGGGGTGGAAAATACAGTCTTAGAAACTAGATTAATTCAAAGTTAAATGACTGGGAATGAACAGAATCTGTATTGTATAACCATCTCTTTCCTTCTCACTGACTTAATAAAGGGACAGAGACCTCGCCAGAGCTCATAAACTGTAACGCTGCTGCAAAATGCAGTGTTTCTGATGAAGTTAGAGCAACTTCTGCCTTTTTTTCCCCAAAGGACAAAACTGAGCAGCATGCTCGTCTACTAGTACTCCTCTTTTTTTGCCCCATGGAGCTGTCCATGCTTGTTGGCAGTGCAAGGAGCAGAAGTGAACTGCGTGTCAGAGGAGGAATAAGGGGATTGTGATCTTCTCTCACACCATCTCACTTGTGTACTCTGTACTCTGTGATCAGTCTTGCATAACATTTATGGCTATATGCAGCTCTAGGTTTTTGTCTGGATTAAAGCTCAGACTGTGCTTTTGTTTGAATTGGAACCTTCCTACCTTGCTTTGACAGTTCAGGGTAGATCACTAATGTACTGATAGTTCTACAGTGCCCTTCCAACAATTTTCCCCTGGAGGGCTGGACAAATTCAGAGTTGGCATAGCTGACCGGGAAGGAATCTTAGTACTCAGAATCATGGGAGATGCTCCGAACTACACAGAAGTTTCAGTGTCACTGTGTCCTGTAGGGTTAACTTGGACGGTAACTGGAGTTTGTTAGCTTTAATACCAGATGGTAGATGGTGATAACCTTTCACTGAAATCATCTGGATCCCATGTGGCTCCACACGGGCAGTGGGTCACACTGGGCAGTCTTTTTTGACTGCAGAACAGAAAGGGAATGTCCAGATCAGTCCTGTCAGCATCAAATATATATATTCATGCATCAGAACCCTTGTGACTCATTTAAAGTTATGATATTAAAAAGAATAGGATTTGGGTTTGCCTTTTATGCTTTTGTTGTTGTTGTTCGTTCTTTTTTGAACCTTTACACTGTACTTGTGACATTGGCGCTAGGAGCTAATTCCTGAAATTGGAACAACATAACTTGATCAAGATTGTGAGAGTTAGTCATCCTGCAAACTCGAAGTCATTTTTTGTACTTTCCAGATGTTTTCATCTTTTTAATAGCAAAACCTATATGTAGCAAATGATATCTGGGCCAATGAGGTGGTCTTCTGTGAGACTAGAACCCTCACAGTAAGGTTCTATATGTAAATATGAACCTTGTATTAATATTGCATTTGCCAGATGGAAATATCCATAACCACTTGGCTAAATAGTGCATTATACAGTTTAACAGAAGGTTAGCCTCAGTGGTACATTTAGCAGAAACAGACTTTGGTCCATTTGCAGCTTCTTGCATTTGTTCATTCCTGCTTCCTGATTACCCATTTACTTGTTGTGGTGTGGCAACCTGTGTGACTGTGCAGTGAACTGGTGCCATGAACTTCTCTTTTTTTTTACTATTATTATTAGCTTGTTCTGTTCTTTTTATTTTCAATTTCACTTTTTCTTTTCCAGAGCTTTTATACTTTCAAACTTAAAGTCAATTCCACAGTTGAGTTTTTTGGGTGGCACAAAGTTGCATTGGCATAAGCAGGGGAGCAGTCTGGATACTGTTATGGAGCTTCTGAGTCCATTATTACAGCTAAGGAAAGGTTATGCAGGATTGTGTCCCAGTCTATAGATTTGATACTTGAGGTCACTTGGCTTTACACCAGTATATTCACATATTTTCAGCCAAAAGACTCTTCTTTCATTGAGATAAAACGGATATCAGAGCAATTCATGATCTACAACAAATGTAGATGAACAAATGAAGTGCCTGAGAGAGATCCTGGGAAAGTAAGTGGAGCCTAGATAGTTCACAGCAGTGTATTTACTTCTAATTTAATTTTAGTTGGTGAAAAGGAGTGACAACTTCTGGATGTCCTAACCTGCTCACGATGGTTTATTTTCTCTCTTTTTAAATAAAAAAGAAAGTTCTCTTTGTTGACCTTTAAATGTTGAACCGCAGTATGGCTTTTTAGAATTAGCAGTACATCTTAAGGCAGATTTGCCTGGTGTAGCTTTCTAACATCCAGATCTCTTAGGTGCACCTGTAACCTAATGCTAAATGATTAAGCATCTTCAATGTAAAGCTACTGTCATGCTTGTTTATGGAATATAAGCAACATCATGCTGATGCTGTTTTTAAAAAGAGGCATGTTTTATGCATTTTGATAGTAAACAGCCACCTTGGCTGTCTCCTTTTCTAACCTCTGACCCCTTACCAAGCAGAATGAGTAAATGTATTTCTAACTCTAGGAAGACCATCTTTTGGAATCTGGCAGGAGAAATAAATGAAATCTCCAGGCCAAGACGCTTTAAAACACCTTATTATCTGAAGGTTGAAAAGACTGGTTCCTCTGCACTTTCAGAAGTTTCCCAGGACTTTATAAACTTTATGTTCTTTTGTTTGAAAGTCATATGCAGATGATCATGCTACCTTTTATCGCCCAACACAGAACAAACTGACATGAAAAGAATCTGACCTCTGGCTGAGAGATAGTACGCAAGCTAGCATAATAAAATACACAATCTAAGCAGAGCCTTAAATGTAATTCAGAATATTTCAGTGTCTTGCCACAATTTCTTTACGTGTTTTATTGTGATATGTCTTTTTAAGAAACATGTCTACAAGGTAGTAGGTCCTCATACTGAGTAAGTACATAAGTCAGGCTGATGGGGCTTTACCACAGGTTGATGTTTTCTCCAAATTATGCTGTAATCTTGAAAAGTCTGGGTACCAAAACTGATCTGAAAATGTAGGGTCTAACCTTAAATTCAAGTCAGTAATTCCCCATGACGTCACTAGTGTGGGTGTGGAGCCCAAATTCTACATATTAGACCTGCCTTTCATTGAAAACAGTTGGAGGTAGATGCTTAAATACCCAGAAGAATCAGTCGCAGACCACAACTGTGCACTCTAGGACAAAATTGTGCTTAGGCTGTCTTACTGTAGTCTGATACTAGTTAATAAAATTTCAACAGGACTTCAGACCAATGTAGACAGGAGCTGTACTTGAAATAATAAGAGTTCTAATATCTCAAATAATTGACATTATTTAAATATCCTGTGCATTCTGCAACATCTAACAAGATTAGATATGCTAAAATCTCCACTGTACTTGGAAATGATCATTTGGTCTTCTTAATTAAGTTTGGATGAGTATAAACAGATGTAAATAGCAAATCAGTACTGGGAAACTGTTTCTGTTGGCTTATCTTGAGTTGACTATATATTTTCCGTATTTTACATGAGATCTATTTTTCCACCCCAGAAACATTTTTTCTCTACCCATGTACAGTGAAATTATGTAATAAATATGCAAAATCAAACCACCATATTTTCCAATGTTTCCTTCATATGAAAAGGAAATGGAGCAACAAATTATTACATATATACACACACCTCTTCCCTTCCCTCCCTTTTTCCTCCCTTTTTTCCCTTTCCCTTTTTTTTCCCATTTCTCCCTTTACCTGCAACATATAATCTTCCTCGGTATCTACCTTCCTCTTGTCGCCTGCCTTAAAAAAAAAAAAAAAAAAAGTTTAGATTGAGTAAATGTAAGGGCACATTATTCATTTTTTTCCTTAAAAAAAAAAGGCTATCTGATAGTTAATTGATTATTTAGAATAAATTCAGACTTGAGCAATCTCACTATACTGCATTTATAATCTGTTTCTGGAAAGTGACCTTTTTTAATTGAAATAATCATATGACTGTGAAGCCTTTTTTTTCCTTTTAGCTCCTACAGCCAAAACTCATGTAGATGCTTGTTGTTTACAAACAAACAGTTTTCCTGTAATTAAATGGGAAAACTAGGGAAAAAATGGTGCTTCTTCAAGAAAAAGCTATCCTTACAGAAGCTGCAGGTTGTAATTCAGATATAAAGTTCTGGGATGATACTTGCTTATTATTCTTTCGCTATATGTTATCGGAATTTGTCATTTGCCACTTTTTATGCAGCAAACAGAAATAAGCTCCATACCAGTAGCATTTTATACAGTGCTTGATAAATACAAAAGTATAAAGCTCTCTATAACCTAAGTTAAGAGAATTTACAGACATGAATCCACCGTTTATTTCAAACAGTGAAACACTCTCATAAATTATCTCAATGCTTTCTTGAAAGGATATAAAAGATTATAGAAGTAAAAATATTAAACTGCGAGCAGTAGAACTGAAAAGGATAACCGAAACTTAGAAACATAATGTTATTTGTATGGAGTAAGCTTAACCTTGTTTTATGTGAACTGCACAGAAGAATTGTTTGGTTTTTAGTAGCCTGAAAGTACCTAAGCCATATAGTTATGTTAGTTCATATAAATAATCCAATTCAAGAAAAAGAGGCTCTTCAACAAGTTTAGGTTTTTTCAAGGTGCATCTCTCTACGATAAGGCATCTACAGTTCTTACCTTATTTTCATAAAACCATGCAAACCTTGAGCCTTTCCTTCTGAGGTTATAGACACCCTCAACATTTGGCACCTCCAGTATACCTGGGTCCTGCAATAACTTAAGCATATGTGTAAGTTTGCATGTGTAGGCAGTCCAGTTAGCTTGAAACTGCATATTAGTGTGAGGAAGGTAATGTGCACTATGCATCCTGTGATAGATTTGGAGTAATTATATGGAAAATGGCCTAGAATTATTTGAATACAAACAGCAGTATTGACTATAGAAAAAGATATTTTAGATACATTTAGGAAGGGTAGGTGCTTTATGAAAAAAAAAAAATTAACTAAAGATAGCTATTAGATTTTTCTATGCATCTCCTAGGGCTCCAGCAAAATCTTAGTCCTGTTTATTTTTTTCCCCCATTTACTTTATTAAAACTGAGATTTTTATGCCTAGCCTACTGTAATTTGCAATGACTTTCGATTTGTTCCACCTCCTTATGAGTGTAATGAGTATTGCCAAGCATAACCACGGCTTTGTTTCTAAATATATGAGTAAATTAATAGTGACTACCTTCACCCGTTTCTCACGTGGATGAATGCTATTGTCCACTACAGCATCTTGGACTTCCATGTACTCTGAATAGTCTGGATGTGAGGGCTGACACAAGTCCCGCATCACCAGTGCTCGCTTCACAGGTTTGGCTTTTGGGATCAGAGGATTGCTCTCATCCTGTATTGTAATCACTAGCATGAGGAAGATCTTAGCTGGGGATTCTGGATACTCCCCTAACTCTTGTTGCTGTTTAAAGTTCTGCTATTGTGTCCATTGTCTGTTCTGACAGAGCGTAGACCTGGACGACCACCGCAAACCTGAGTTTAGAAGAGCTTGTAGTTCTTCCATCATTGAAAATGGGCATCAGTCTTCAGCAGGTAGGAACGGCAAATAAATGAAGTAACACTACTACCTGTAGAATAACAGATCCTCACTGGCACAGAACAGCCCTTGGATTTTGCAAGCACTAGAAATTGATATGGTTTTAGCATGAATACTGTACTGTTTAATTTTGTTTCCTAGTTAGGATTTTATTTTTAAAACTTCACTGTTAAGCATGCATTGTAGTATCATTATCATTATCGCTCTTATCATTAACATGATGTCAGGGTAATAGTAAAGGTAATGCCTCCTATTCTGGGTGCCATTGTAGGCTTACCTCTCAAAATATTTTGCAAATTACTAATGTAATTTCATTCTTCACCGGGGGAAGTACTTATCGCTGTTTCAGAGAAAACTGAGGCACACATCACTTCCCTGAACCAAGAAAATAACAAGAATGTTGACTCTTAGTCCACAATAGGAAATTTGGGGAGTGTGTGTGTGGGAGGGTGTATTGATCAGATGCAGCTGCCAGTGGATTAATGGTCTGAATAAGATGCACTAGCTGAGATTTAAGTAGGACAGGTATATAACACTCCAAGAGTTGTACAACCAAGGTTGTATTTCAGTTTCTGCAGCGTGATGTAAGTGGTATATAATGTACTAGAGGAGGAATTAGGTAATTGCAGCCTCTTGTAAAAATAAAGTTGTGTGTGAAAATTGTAACTCTGAAAATCTGAAAATTTACTTCTCCTCTCCTTTTCATTTATAGGTCAGGCAAAAATGTCCCATGAACTGACCTCTTTTCACATGTCAGGCTCTTGTCCTGAAGCCCATGCCCCTGCAGTTGCTTTACAAATGCCCCACCTTCCTGTTACTGCAGTAACCAGGATATCAGAGAAAATTACAGGAGAAACCATCTCTTCAGCAGGAACAACTAATATGTCTGTTGGTGTGGTGGGACAGAGCAAGAACAAAAGTGAGACAGTAGTGAAAACTTCCAACCAGTCAGGTAAGAGGGACAAAAGTAATGTGACCACTGAAGCTGTGTCTGATTTCACTTCTTCCAAGAAACTGAGGGCAATGGTTGCCTTTTGTCCTTGTGAGAATGTGTTCTAACTTCTAAGGCTACATATTTGGAATCTATGGGTCTAGGTGGAACTTTAAGCCGTAAGGTCACATACTGTGAAAAATTCTTGTTCCCTAATAAGATGAATGTACACTGCAGTCTATTCGGTAGCACATTTACTCAATAAATATTTCTTTTCAACCTGTCCAGTTGTTTTAATGAAACTTGCATTTACTGAAGTTTTTAATGCATTGAGATCTCTGGCCCTCTATGAAGTTAGGCTGATGCTGACCAACAGATTCAAAAGTCATTTGGAGAAAATGATCAACAGCAGACACACACATACACACAAGAGTCAGAGTGTCTGCAGAATCTTATTTCCTCTCTAGACTGAATTTAAAGTTAATAAACCTCATCTCATTTGTTTCCTTCTCAAGTTAATAAGGTTTTAATTTCTTAACTGTGTTTCATGCACACTTAGTAATGAGTGACATATGGAGCTCAGAGTATGTATATTGGTTGAAATTACAGAGACAGATGAGAGAAAGAGCAGCAGGATTTGCCGATGAGAGAGGGAGATTATTTTGCAGGTTCTTTTTTTTTGTTACCACTTCTTTCATTACAGGTAAGAAACTAACAGAGTCTTTGTCTTTTTTCTTCCATTTCAGCAAATGCATGGAACACAAGTTCATTGAGAACAATGGGTTCATCTGCCACTGCAGGTGAGTTTTCCGATCACTGTTTTCTTATTCAGTACATGCTGAAAGTGCTGCTCCACTCCTGGGGACTTAGACCTTAATATCTAGTTCTAATTTCTAAGTATTTACAGACCACAGCACTGATTCTGTTTACAGCATATCATCTTCTTCTACTCTATTAGATTTTCTGTTGATTCAAAGCATGGGATACTTATCCATATTCACACAGAAATTGTACTACTAGGTGATTTCTGCTGTTGAAATAATAGATGCCAGAAAAGTGATGCATAACAGGTCAACATTTCAACTGATCTAATTAAATCTACAACTAAATGCAATTTGGAAAGTATTTGTCCCACCCTGTGGGTGTTGAAGCAGCTTCTTTTAAGTAGAATAGCAACAAGTAGTCTCCTTCACATATATATCCAGCAAAGAAAAAAATGCCATAAGGACTTTTGATTTTAGTCTAAATAGATGAGTGGAATTCTATTCCAAAAATACCAATTTGTTAATTGTTTACACAATGAACTAGCATTTGACTGTGACCTCAAATGTGAGTTTAGCAGAAATCCGATGTAGACCAGTGATCACACTTCTTCAATGCAAACACACCTTTATGTAGACATGTACCAGGATGATTTTAGTTAGAAGTCTGGCAGAACCGGATTCCTTCTAAAGGTAACTGGGAGAGATTAGCGCTTCCAGAGAGGGACATGAACAATTACACTGCATTGCTTCTAAGATGCAGGTCTTATTTGTCTACAGAAGGAGCCTAGAATAAATGAGTTCTTGGCATGTGCAAAGAGTTCTGGCTTTAGTGTGTTTAAATTGGGCAAGTCACTCCGTTATTCTACATTTACAGAGCATGACTAAATGCTCTGCATGACTACAGAGCTTTCTCAGGACTTACTTATATCTGCCAGAATGACTGTTGAAAGCTGACCTCAGACACCATTTCTTCCTTTCACTGAAATGGCCATGGCACTACCTCCAGAGTGCTGTCCTGAGGCCCACAGGAGGCCTGAAATATCTGACTCTTCTAATATAGTTGTGTCAAGGGAATTCTCCCACAGTCTTTTATGGCCTGTTCACACCCTCCTTTCAGCAGTGCAGCAATTTTGTAGAGGAAACGAAGCCCCGGGGAAAATCTCTCCACAGCTTTTAGATTATACTGGAGGTTAGAGAGAGGCCTCCAGCTTTTTGCTGTGGTGAGTAAAAATCAATGCTTGGCTGAAAAAGATTGAAAACATATGAGACAGAGAGAAATTTCACACTTGATGTAGCTTATTTCTTCCTGTCTTTTTTTATACAGCCAAAACCACTCGTGTCACTAAATCTGTCTCTGCCATGAGCTATGGGAGTAGTGGCGCCAAAACTAGTGAAAGGTAGGCATTTTTCGTAACATTTTGTTAGATTGTTGTGCTCCTGATCTAAATAGACAGATATTCTGCTGACTTAGAAGATGAGTCTCAGCTGCTATAACTTAAGCTTAATAACAGTGTGTGCG
>JAUBOD010000668.1:3546174-3578189 GCA_032353885.1 Nothura maculosa | reverse complement strand
ACCATACCAAACCGGATATTAAAAAGAGGCGTGGGGGAACAAAAAAAAAAAAAAAAAAAAATCCACAGCCAGAGAGTTTGTTATTGATGTATCCCATCTCCTCACATGTTTTCCCGTTCTTTTTGACCTTGTTATTTAGAATGAGGGGGGAAAAAAAAAAATATGGCATGCATTGTTATGGGAAAAAAAATTAAATGCTCTCATTGACTGAAACTTGGGTGGAAGAATTGGATACTGGGCTATATGCTACAGACACCAGGGATGTGACTAGCAGTGGAAAAAAATCCTGTTATGCCTTGGATAAAACCACAGTTTTCCATTAGCACTAAAATTAATATTCCCCACCATTACCTAACATTAACATTTCATTGTTCAATAAAATGATATGAGTAATCCTCAGGATATTCTTATGCGTCTAAGTGATGGCTGTTATCAGAGCAGCAAATACATCTTGGGATTAGTTAAATGTCTTAGCTTGAACTCTTGTTGATGGATGTTTTATTATTACTACAGGAAAATGGCTCACTGTGATCGTCTTATAGAAGTGGATGACATGATGGTGATGGGCCACAAGCCAGATCCCATGTGTGTCTTCACCTATGTACAGTCTCTGTATAATCATCTACGTCACTTTGAATGAAGCCATGGCCATCTTTCCAGCCAGAAGGGTCAAATACATTCTACTAATGGGAAGACTGGTGTTTTACAAGCAAAATGCAGTGTAGTTTTTCTTAGTTGTTGTTGTTTTTGTTTGGGGGTTTTTTTTGTTTTTTTTTTTTTGGCTGTAAAGCTTTTTACTATCCTGATCACATTGAGTTGCGATGCTGACTGAAGTGTTACTGAGCAAGTTGATGATGATAATAGTCAACAGTCAACTCTCAAATTGTTGATGACAACAGTACATCAATAATAAACTATGTTTCAAATATACAAAGAGTGTAGGGAAAGGTAAATTCTGACATTTTGGTGTTTAGTAGTAAGCTAGCTTTGAATATTCGTGGATTGTAATATTGCTGGAAGCTAATTTCCAACTCTTCTGTGAGGCTGGCAGGGGACAGGGTTTTATCTAATGACAGGTAACTGCTATGAAGCTTCTCCCTCTTACTATGCAGTTTCAACACCATAAGACAGCATTTTTCCTTCCACTTCTTTGTCAACTGCAGCATGAAAGAAGACATAAATCTACCTCAGTAGGAAAGTAAAGGAAAACTGTTTAGCAAATATAAGCTTGACTATCATTGAGGCATCAATATCAACAAATCCGAGTGCCTCAACAAACAGAGCTTAGGCATCGTCCTCTCAGAGCAGAAAGACAATACCACCTCCCACTTACTGAGGTGACCCTAGACATCACTAACTTGCACAGCAGTGTTTGTAGCGGTTGAATCTGAAGTTATTTTGCTCAGGAAAAGTGGCTGAGGTGCTACTGGAGTCCTGGATTCATTTCTTTTTTATGAAGGACAGCAACAGTTGGGATTGTTCTGTGTGAGGCTGCATGCATGATTTAGGATTGCAGAAAAACAAGGCCAGTTAAAAGGTACAAAACCCTCTGAACACTTTTAAGATAATCAAGATTTCAGCATTCTTTGGCCTCGTTACTGGAGCACAGCAACTCTAATACTGACAGGAATAACATTTTAATGATTCATTCAGTACTTGTGCTGTCTGTTAAGTGGTCAAGTAAAGTGCAAAAAGAGTGAAGTGAGAATTCTGAAATGCCTTAGGCTGGTTGCTGATTTCAGTTAAATTAGTGCTAAATGCAGAATATTTCACTTAACTACAGTGGGATTATTCCAGATTTATATCAGACAAAAAGGTTATGTTCTACCCTTGCTGTCTTTGTTTGCTAGAGCAACAGAGCTTTGTTTTCGCAATAAATGTTAAAATGAATTTTTAAAATGCACTAAAATAACAACAAAAAAACCCCTTCCCACTTCCCTGATAACAGACTCATACAAAACAGTGTTCTGTTCATGCTAAAGAATGGTTTTTACCTGCATTTGTTTGTGTTATTGGGTAGGTATTTATAAAGATGACTTTGGTTCTGTATTGATAAACATTTATAATAAAATATATGTGAAAGTTTTCAGAAGTACAGCTTCTATTTACAATGAAGTTACAGACGACAAAGTGGTCAGTTATGATACTGTATGCTCTAAATTTTGTTTTCAAACAATACAGAAGTTCACTGGCATCTGGGATGGGAATTTGGTTCAGTGAGCAGTCTCATGTTTTATTCTAATGCCATTACAGTTTGAAAAACCACCAACAATAAAAAACTTGTTTAAGACTCAGAGATATATTAATCTAAGAATAGAGCCCATCCAGCAGCTATTTATTGTTACTGATGATAAGCACATATAATCAGACACACAATTCCACAAATCTTTTGTGTTTTCTCATTAAATCTGCTAGGTAGCTCAGTTTACCTGACAACAGATTTTAAAGCACAGCGAGTCATACAGCAGGAAGCTGTGGTCATAAACAACTACTGGGCATAAACATCTTGACTTCAACAGCTAACCTCACACTGTGACCTACGACCAATATCCGGGCTTCAATCAACAGCTTTTTTCATTCAGATGTATGAAGGCAATAGAGCGTGCGGCATATGAAAAACACAGTTTGAAACATGGATGTTAATTTACCCATACTTCCAGGCAAAGGAGTTGCTTTTTCATCCAGCGATAATCACATTCTCACATTTTCTGCACACTTACACACTTTAAAATCTGCAGCGATGTCACTTACACAGGACAGTAGGGTGCTACGCAACTCTATAGCAACAGGAAATAACCCCTTAGAAGATGCTGTGCAAAACCACTACTCTGTGCTGCATCATTTATCTGAAGTTGCAAAAGAATAAAAAAATCACCTACAGAAATTCAAGATCGAACGCTGCAAGCTGGTGAGGGAAACCCGTCTGCTCTCACACCCACAGCACCATGCCAGGGAGGATTACCACGCTGCACTAGCTAGCAAAGACCGAGCCCTGGCAAAAAAACACGCCTAAATCCCACCTTAGGCCGGGGCAGCGCCCGCACCGGGCAAGGTTCCGCCTCAGCGCTGCAAACTCCATGGCGAGGAGAAACCCGCGCAGCAGCAGCCCGCCTCGCGGCTCCTTACCGAGCAAACCCGCCGCTCTGCCGCCAAGCTCTCGACCCGCGGCGGCTGCCGCCAAGGCTGGCGAGAGGTGCAGGGGGAGGAGCGAGGCAGAGGCTGCGGAGACAACTTATTGGCTGCGAGAAGACAGCGGCCTCGGGGATTGGCCAGCGCCAGCGAAGCGCGCGGGACGGAGCCAATCCCTTCGCGGGGTTCGTTCTCTCCCCTGTTCGGGACTAGAGTTAATAGGCTACAGGTGTTGCACTTTTAATGGCGACAACAGTTATATTGTATAGAACAGGCTGTTCTATACAAATAGAACAGCCTTCGTGTGATCTATCTGAGTGCACTGATTTAACGATCTGCACCAGTAACAGTCTGTGTCATTGATTACTGTGACCTGAGTCACCTGGTCATAGTTCTGCTTTGTCTCATGAGCCTTCTCCCAGTGCCTCTGGCCATGCTTCACAACCTTCTCCATCAGTTGGTACACGTTGTTTGCACTGCGTTTGCCCAGCACACTGGGCAAACAGATACCTGTATCAGTAAAAGCTCACAAGAGACACTGTAATTACCAATTTACCAATTTACCAATTACCAATTTAGTTGCTATTTAGAGGGTTATCAGAGGTCTAACTGTCAATGCACTTTATTTGGAGACAGTAATTGCACAGTTGCTCTTCCCTCTCCCCCTCACACACTTCTGTATCTTGGACCAGCTAAACCTTCTTTTACATACACTGCTTCCTTATTGCTTTGCAGTTGTTTTGAAAGCTTGTGAGAACTCTGAAAAACTCATGCAACCTAATCTATACCTGAGCAGTGGAGAGGGGACATGTCACTGTAACCTCTGGCCTAATGCTCTTATGTTGCCTCTCTCTGGTTCCTAGTCTTTTTTTCCCATATAAAGAAAGAATACAGTTGCCATGAAGATGAAAAGGACGAAGCACACTGCTAGCAATATCTCAATATCTTACTGGCAACAATTTAGATAGCCGTGTACCAGGCTCTTCATTTGTGTTCAGAACCTTTATGAATTTTTGTAATACATCTATCAAAAAAAAATGTCCAAAGTTGCAGGAGCTGCTTCAGTTAATGACATAGATAATAATTCTTTTTTTTTAAAAAAAGGTCTGGTTCAGCATGGCAGATCAGCAGGTAGATAGATGCTTATCCTGGAATGAGGAAAAGGAAGTCTTAGTCAATTGAATCGGCTAGGAGAAAAAGCTGGTCTGGTTGCTATGATGCAGTGCTGCTGTTCCCATAGCAACCAGTTTGTTTACTTCTGCGCCGCTCTGACCCTCCTCCTGGAATTCGTAGTCTCATATTTGAAGAGAGAACATGTACTGCTGCCAAGGAGACTGAAGGTGGAAGACTTTTGGGGGTAAACCTTCCAAAGACGGAGAATTGAAGACGTGGCACGTAACCAGAGAGAGTGAATATTTGTCTGATAAACATAAGATAAGCAACGACAGGTAATTTTCTATTCAATCAAACTGATGTGACATAGAAGACTTAACCAGCAGGCTTAGTTCTTTGTTCTCTTTTAGCCCTCTCTGGGCTTTTTCATTTCTCCATTTATCTGAGGTATTTCCTCCTTCATTTTTCAGGTCCTGTTTTCTCCCTTTTCATTTCTAACAACCATGTGATTTCTTATTACAATGTAGATCTCATCTAGCTCTCCAGCCATATTCCTAAAACTTATTCCTACAACTTCTGGGAGATAATCTTTTGTACTTAGTTGGCTATTTTTATTATTATTATTTTTCCCCTCGCACCTCTGTGCTTGTCTATTTTAATACCTCTTTCCCTTCTCTTCGTCATCCCATCACTGAAGGCTCATTTTGCCTTCTCATTTCCACTTTCAAGGCACTTAGTATCTCTTTTCTCCTAGCTTCCATTTCCATTTTCTTCCATTTTGTCATTCTCCCAGTCCAAATCTTATACTCTGCATCTTCTTAGCAAAGTCTTGGGAGAACCTTGAGCAGGAAAGTCTTCACATAGCTTCCTTATTTTGCAGCTAAAAGGACTAAGAATCTTTCCATCCACATGGACTTGTCTTTCCCTGTTCTAGCCTCTGCAACCAAAAATAATGCTTTTGCTGTTTCCAGGTTACATATCCCAAGAACTGGCTTGTCACTCTGTTCTGCTTTACAGTCAGAACCGTTCCAAAACACAATGGCCAAATTGTTGCAAGCTCCAGGCAAATATCTTTCTCCAGACTGGCACATTGCAAACAAGATGCAGTGTGCCAGTACAGAGTCTCAGAAATCCAGTTCAGAACGCATGACTGCTGAGAGTCAGAGGCTGGTAGATGAGACAGAAAAGACAACTCGGAAAACCCAAAGCGATGTCAACAAGAAAATAGGTAATCCTATGTGTTCTGCTAGTGTCAACATATGTTATTTGAGCTGTGTGATTAAGATGGACTTAGCAGTAGGAGTACATGTAAATGCTGTTACCTGATCTCACTGGAAAAAAATTGAAGTACTTTGAAAATATTTTGAGGTAGACTGTTTTACAACAGATAAATTACTGGTCTGAAACACACAGAAAGATATTCCATTCCAATTTCTAGACACAGGGTTGCAAAACTCTCTGACCATTAGCCTAAGGCACTAAATGTTCTCCACTGAGGATGGCGTCTATTTCTACCCTTAGGCCTGATCCACAGTGCACTGTCATAGAAGATGGCTTGTACTAACACTTATTCGCAATTTTCAATCTGCAGAACAGAGACTGGAAGAAATAAAATTCTGGAAGCAAGAATTAGATGACAAGCTCGAACAGATTGTTAATGAGACAGAGGTACTATTGACTTTCAAGACCAGGATAGAGAAAGCCTTAGAAAGATGCAAACAGCCACTAGTCATTGCTCAACAGTGTCTCCTGAACAGGTGAGATTAAGAAAGAAAAGCATGAAAAGGAGAAACAATACATATAATGAGCCATTAACAAATAATAAAAAGGTGACAAACTAAAAGCTTACCTCTATTCTTAGTAGAGTCACAGTTTGATCTGTGTGGTGCAACACTGGGGAATCAAGACTGTAATAGAAAGATGACTGTTTCCAGTGTCGCAAGGAAAAGGCTTGGTTATGGCAAACTGGTCTTCACCATTTTCAGTTAACTGCAAACACTTAAACAATGTGGCTGATGGCTTTTCCTCTTTTTCTTTAGGGAGAAGCGAGTTGGGATTGACTTGGTCCATGATGAAGTGGAACAGGAGCTGCTCAGGGAAGCTGAAGTCATAAAAGGAGTTATTGTTTTGCTTGAACGTACATTGGGACAAACCAATGAGCAAATCAGGTGAAGAGCCAAAGAGCTTAAGCAGGACAACATCTTCCTAACAATCTCCAGGAATTAGGCTGAGCATGGGTCCAAAGTTACCTTCAGAGCTAAACAAGTTGTAGAAGCTCAGTTTAGTTTATCCAGTAAGCCATTATTAGTAGGAAATTAGTTTTAATTAGAACTGAAAGTACTAGCATATGATCCTTGGTGATTCAAGGATCTAGAGGATGCCTTTAATTACAGGGGGAATTATACCATCAATTCTGCAGAGGCATCATCATGCTCTAGATCTGTAGGCTTTACGATTAGCAATTCATACATGCATAATTCCAATATTTAGACATTTTGATGTCTAATGATGTAATAGCCATTTGCACTGCCTATCATGCCTGATCATTTGGACAGCCTTAGTGCTTAGATACTGGCTCACTGACAAGTTTACCACTGTTAAGAGCTGGATAAGACTGCTGTTTTGTCAATTTATGTTCAGAGTCTGCTTGCTTTCCCTTCTAGACTGAACCGTTCAGCAAAGTACCAGCTTGAAATGGATCTGAGGGACAAGTTCGCAGCCTTAATGATTGAGGATTACTGTGCTGGCTTGACAAACAACACTCCTGATATCAGATATGCTAATAATGCAATGAAAATGGAAAGAAAGTAAGTGGTTATTTCAGTGAACATTCATTCAGCTCATGCAGCTAGTACGCGTTTTATGACAATAGAACAATTAAAGTAATTGTATGACATTATATGTCCATCATAGTATTTTTTTGTATTGTTCAATACTCCAGTATCTGTGTAATATGCAGGAGGCGGAAGGAGGTGACAAAATTAGCAACTGAACAGGGCTGCATGTAAGGCATAGGTCAGGTTGAGCTGGGAAAGGAGCACATCCGTCACATATGCAGATGATGGCTACAGGGTTATACATACATCCAGTGAAAACAGTGACTTTTTGAGGGTCTTTCAAACACCTCCTTACAAGCCACTGTTTGGACCTTCTACTTTTGGGTATACAGGCAGATCTGGCTTCCCAACAGTTGCTCCAGCCACATAATTATTAGTGACTACTTCAGTGTGTATGTAAACTATGAGAAAGTAAATGCACTGTGTAAAGAGTTACCTGCCATTAAAAGCAACTGCTTAATCTGTCAATAAAAGCATCATTAATGAAAGGTGTCCTAAGAAATAAATACTAGTTATCTGGCCACCCCTGCAACTAAATCCCTCATCAGGAAAAACAAATGGTATAACAAACTTGCTTGTGACTTTGTCCCACTGGTTTGCATCTTGCCTTTGCTTCCTCTGAAATGTTTGAGGTAGAGAGTCTTTATTTTTATCTGTAAAATTCCCAGCACAGCTGATGCTGGCTGGGGTTCTGCAATTCATAATAGTGCTTTGTTGTTGTTGTTCTTACCACTAATACTTGGATTTTATGGAGTAATATGTATAGATTTATGAATTCACAGGTAGTCTAATTCTGACAGCTGATGACCTTTCATTCTGTATCTCTTCCAGTTCTGTGAGCCTTCAAGACTGGATTGATTTTTCAAACACAAACATTGAAAAGGCTGACAAACAGAGAAACAGTTCTTTGGCACTGAGGGCATTGATTGACAACATCCTCTCCCAGACAGTAAATGATGTGCGCAAACAATATGAGACAGTAAATGCTGCTTTTAGAAATAGGGTGAAAGAAGTCAAGGATGCAAAACAGAAACTAGAAACACTCCTTGCAATGGTAAGTGGTAGCAGAAATGGTGGAAACAGTGGAACAGAGTCATCAACTTGTTCTGTCAGTTTAATGAGCTATTATTCTTTAAAATCTTCACCTTTGCAAGATTTTTTTTCATGATTGTAATGCAAAATCTACAAACATAGAGAAACAGGAGCAATCTACCTCAAATAACATATATGACAAATGAACTTTAGTATGAATATTATAAAATTAATTGCAGAGTTGAAATCCCAACTCTTGCCCACTTCCTTTCCAATAAAGGAATAATAATCCCTATAAAACCTTTGCAAAATGTTCTGATGAAATACACCTTAAAATACCATGAGTTTTACTGCGATTGTTACTACAAAAGCTATTAAATAATATGTTGATGCTCTTATTTTAAGAGGCAGTGTGCAGCACTTCCTTCTTTTGGGTTTTTAAGGTGATGGATGAGACTGCTTCACAGGAGAAGAACATTGCAACTTTAGAGAAAGCAATATCTGATAAAGAAGGACCCATTCAAGTGGCTCAAACTCGCTTAGAGGCAAGAACACATCGCCCCAATGTGGAACTGTGCTGTGACATAGTGCAGCACAGGCTAATTAGTGAAGTTCAAGAAATTACAAACAATGTTCAGAGGTAAGGATGATGAAAGACTTGGAAATTTGTAGAATAGCTTACTGTTTTTCACTGTTTTTCTTTTTCTTTTTTTTTTTCAGGAAAGGGACACTTGAGGGGAAGTTGCATGGTTATTTCTCTGTGTGAATCTCCTTCTGTGGGTTTTTCTCTATGTTTCTTATCCTATATGAAAAATATCCATGTTTTTCAGCTGTCTTTTTTTTTTTTTCTTTTCCCCGTTAGGTTAAAGGACACATTGGAACAAGCTAAAGCAGAGCTGAAAGGTCTGAGCCGTCAACAACTTTTCTTGGAGGAGGAGATCCAGGTCAAGGAGAATACACTGTACATTGATGAAGTGCTCTGCATGCAAATGAGGGAATCTGTTTCCATTAACAACGTTTGAAACTGTCACACTGTGAGGCTCCATGTGTTCTAAGATATCGGCTTCTGCTCGGGCGGGGAGGGTACAGAGTTGGAGTCAACAATGCACTACAGGTTCTAGTTTTGTGAGGGAATTAAAGGACACAGCATGCCCAGTTCTCTGTTTTACAGATATCTATACTCCCCAACATTTGAAGAAATCTCTCATTCAGCAGTGAAGTTACAGAGTAAGAAGGAACGTCCCTTCCTCCTGTTTGTTGAGTGCAACCCCTGGTATCTTTTGCCACGAAGTCTAGAATTTGTGGAGGCTAGAGTAGGCGTTCCCTCACAAGCCAGTTATTAGAAGACTGCAGAGGGCAGACCCTTAGGACTAGATACGGCAGGTTTTAAGAACTGGCAAAAGAGTATATATCAAATGTAATAGTGAAAAATGTCCTAGTGCTGGGGGGAAAAAAAAAGCAAATGCAAGAATAAATAATGGTGGAGACGTGGAAGGCCAGTTCCCAAATCCAACATTTTAATTTGTAGGATTGTAAAATTGTCCCTTGCATTCCTCTTGTTCTAATGGCATCTGTTTTTCAGCACCATTGCCTAAAAGATTCCATTGCCTTACTAATACGCTCCAAAGGATCGGTTCATCATTTGCAGGTGTGACTGGATGTTTTTCTTTCTCTCTGTGGCTTACACCATTGGGTAGGTGATGACAAAATAATTAAGCTCTGAATCAATCAGGTATTTGAACTTCTTGTAAATATCACGCAACAGCCGATCCTCCTCACTGGTCTCTTGTCGAGCTGTGTAAATCCTGACCTGTGTGCATGAATGGTAGTCATGTCTCTCAGCTACATGGCTCAGCCGTTAAAACTGGTCGCAACAAGGATCTCTATGACTAGGAAGGAAACTAAGGGAGCTAAATTGTTTGGGTTTGAATCAAAATTCCAAGGTTGTTACTCTGTTTTCACTCTGGGCTGAGTGAAGACTCAGACTTATCTTCTGCCAAAGGATTATGGAGGAGAATAAGACTCCTTTGGCCCCCAGAATAGAGACATTTCTGTGATCTGTGAGAGATCTGTGAGGATGTACTGAAGCTTTAGTCTGTCAGGCAAAGCATTGTGAAAGCATGATTTTCTCTAAGTACTGCTGTAGCCTGGCCTCAGTTCAATACAGCATCCCTTTTTTCAATGAGATATATTTATATCCTTTTGCAGTTTTCTGAGATTCAACCACATGCTTCAAATTAAGCAAAAACCCAAGCACTGGGCCTAGGATAGGACTGGGGATCCCTAGCTAGAACTGCGAGGTGGCAGAGGACGCTATGCCTAGCAAAGACTTGTGCAATAGCTGGGGTCACTTAACTGTATTCTGTGCATGCCTAAATTGGAGAGACTGATTTCTGTGAGTGGCAGTAAGGATCCTTGCATATCACGCTAAAATATAATATAAGGAAAGTGATTCTGTGAATATTTTCATAAATGACCTCTACAGGGGGGCGGAGAATCTCGCCTTGGGGTATGGGAGAGAGGAAAAGAATAGGAGCTTTGCAGCACCAATTCTTACCTTTATGGTAGTCAAAATGCATTTCTTTTCTGAACGGTTTTGTAGAAGCTTCTCCATAAAGGTGACACTAAGAAATGCCCAGACTTTCAAAAAAAACAACCTCTTGCATGATAAGATAAGCTGTAGCAGCTCATCATCCAGCAGTTCATGGTCATTGTTTACTTCAAGAGTTAATTTCTTGAAAAAAAGAAAAAAGAACACTGTTAGTACTTGTACAGCTCAACAAAGCTTGTTATCAAAAGCAGAAATAAGCAAATAAATCAATGGCTGCTCCAATTTTACCGACAGAAGTTATTGTCAGCAGATCAATTCTATACGTTGGCAATAGCAGAGAATCACATTTTAATTATAATAGCATATGCTAACATAATTGCCACTTTACCATTAAGATGGAGATCTCTTGTGCAATACACATCATTCTCAGACAAACAGCTTTTAGTACCATCCAGAAGGTGCTGCACCACAGCTCATGCCATGGTATTACTTCATCTTTCAGAAATGATTTCAAAATAAAAATTCATTTCAAGACAATTTCTAAAGAGCTTTGCAAATCTGTGGTATTTGCTGCATAGTCTGTAGTGCAACAGAACTTAAAAGTTATAAGGCCATCTGCTTCCATCATGCATGCATAGCATGGTGCTTATTAACAATGATCAGCTTAGCCCAACTTTCGCATGTATCTTAACACGGGCATCAGTTAATTCATACATGCTGTAAAACATTTGTACACTGCCAAAAAAGAGCAAAATAGTAAATGTAGTTTCACGCAGCCTACAGCCCTGTAAACAAATCATGTATTTTCCTTATATGCAACTTCCCTACAAAAGGGCAGATTTCAGAAAATATGAGAGGATAAGGAAGTTAGGAAGGCAATCTGACACTAGCCTGACATTAGTAAGTAGCAGCATGACGGGGATTTCAACTGGACAAAGATGGTCACCGGGGTGCTGAACTGACTGCCGCTTATGAAAATTACCTTCCAAACATAGAACTCCTGTGGTTAGGCATTCCCATTGATGCCTGCCATTAGGCAGAAAGCCTGTAAGAGTATGAATATTTGCTAAGCCTTGTGATATCACAGTAAGACACTACTACTGCCCCCCTACCTGCAGGACATTTCTGTAGGCTGGGAGGAGGTTGACGAGGGTAGGTCTCATTGTCCAGTCTGGATCACTGAAATAGCAGCTCCGTAAACTGATGCTCCTGACTGGGATCTCTGCTAGCAGGATCCTGGCTAGGTGATCATGCTTCATGACTCTTTCAAAGAAGAAGTTCACATTCAGTTGTGGAGCTCTCTTGGCCAGGTTTGCCCATGACATGCCCCAGACCACTTGCCCATGAGGGTCATGGATGTGGCATTTGATATTCAGGGTACAGAGAGAATGAGCACTGTGCTTACACAAGATGTCCAGCAGTTCATCAGAGATGCAGTTGTAATTGAAAGTCAGAATGACTAGGCTTTGGAACTTAGACACGACTTGGTGGAACAATGTACTGCTGTAGATGGGAAGGTGGAGACTAAAGAAATCTTCAATATTGACTTCTGATATAAAGCTTTTGTTTCTCAAGTAGCTCAGAGAATTTAGAAGCTGACAGCCTTCCTCCAATGTCACTCTTGCTCCTTTTAAGTTGAGATAATCAAGATGTTTGCCCATTCTTTTCAGGAAGGTTCCTAAGTTCTTTATAAACTGAGCCCTTACCATGCTTTTCCAGACAACACGGTCTAACTCCAGGTGCTGGATGCTCAGGGATACAAGGCGGCTGTTGCATTTACCCAAATGTGAGAGAAGACCTCTCATAGTGACTTGAAATTTTCTGGTCAAGACAGCGTTGTAAGGATTCAATAACTTGATTTCAAGATGTTCCAAGTACTTGCCAAATTTCTTGACATACCACAGAGCAGTTTCAAATTCAAATGTGTGTGCCCTTGATGGTCGGCCATTGAATGTGATGGTTCTGCTTCTCCAGAGTGATCCCGAGTACATGGCTCGACTCCATTTTTTACAGACCATGGCAGCCCGAGATCTGTCCCTGTCATCTAGCCAATGGAAGACATGCCTCAGACAGACATCTGGCAAACCAGCCCAGCAGCTCTGCTCAGGGTCACTGTCATCTTCCATTGAGGTTTTTTTTTGTTTGAGGTTTTTTTTTTGTTTTTTTTTTTTTTGTGATGAACCAAGCCTAGATGAAGAAAGGTATGGCTAGATTACATGTCATTTCTAGCAGAATAGTCTTTCAAGTGAAAAGCTAAGATTGCTTCTTCACATTCAAAAGCAACAATTCCACCTTCGCCTCTGTACTCAAGCTGTCATAATCGAACAAGCTTTTGGATCAAATTGTGGTCTAACCTATGTTAAGACAGAGGGAAAAAAAATGAGAGCAATGCATGATTTAAAAATAAATCACAATAAGAACACAACACATCTTTCAGCTTTTTGGCCTTTAGTCTATCTGAACAGACAAGTCATAGGCTCTAGACATCTTTGGTAAGCCCCAAATAGTTGATAATTTGGAGCTTGATGCTTAGTTTTTAAAAGTATCCCCTATTTTGGTCTCTACAAAGATGAACAATAGTAAGTAAAACTAGCACTCAGCCCTCTGCTCATACAAGATGTGCTGCATCTCATCAAAGCCCAACTGATTCAATAGTGTCCAGTGACAGGATATGAAGCAGTAGGCACATATTGACACAGAGGAAATCCTATCCGAAAATATGCACACACATTTTGACTGTGAGGATGGCTGAACACTGAAACAGTTTGCCCAGAGAAACTGTAGAAACTCCAGTCTAAGACTTTATCTAACTCTGCTAAAGTATGTGAGGGCTAGATGCTCTCCAGAGCTCCATTCTGTTCCCAGCTATTCTGTGATTATTTGATTTTGTGATACTGTGCCTAGATAATCTGAGGTAATACTCTGCCAAGGATTATGGTACAATCTGTTTTTGGGCTAATAAGGAATGTAAGCTGCTCTATCATAAGAATTATCAACTTAATAAATTCAAGCAGGATATGAGACTGGTGAATCAGGAGAACAACTGGGTAGTAGCAAAACAGATAAGTTAACAACCATACAAAGTTACCAGTTCTGCTATCCAGACCGAGCTGTGTAAGCACTCAGATCTTCAAGCACATTTCCACATCTGATCTTCTATCTCCAAAGTTCATGACTTTTAGGTTTCTGAACCTCCCGATGCTGTCCTCCCTCCCCCCTGCCAAAGTTCAGCCATTGCCAGGGCACAAAGAGGTAACCTTTGTGATGTCATAGCAAAGGAAGAAGAAAAGCAACAAGGGCAAAGCCAGCGGCACCTGAGCTGAAGGCAATGAAGAAGAAAGCCAACTGTTTAGTTGAACCACTCAAAGAGAGAAATACAGGCCAGAGGCTGCAGGTCAGGACAAGCTATATTTCTTGCCTTGTCCCTTTTTGGCAATGTGGTAATGGACGAAGCAGCCGAGCAATGAACAGCCAAGAAAGGAAATTGCGAGAGCTACATCTTTCCAGTTATAAATAGCTAACTTCAGCTGCAAAATACAAACTAGCTCCCACTGTTTTCTGTTAGGCCCTTGTTTTCATCAGGACATTTACAAGTCAGGCTGACTACCAGCTGGCTCTTCAAAGCTGCAAACAAAGCAGGTTTGCATGCCCTTTGGCTATTGACAGAGAGGCACACCTTCATAATACACTTAACTCTCATCTCTATGTCGCCTGAGTCTTATCGTGGGATAGGGTTTGCCTTGGGGATGAAATACATTACTATCAGTAGGGGGACATTTACTGAGCTGTGCTTGCCACTGTACACTTCTCACTTGTCACCAAAAGGGGACAAATACCATGACTTGAAAATCTTAACTCGTAACAAATCACATAAAATGATGGCAAAACGTAAGTGGTATTGCACAGCATCCATGGGTCAACTTTCCCATGACTCTAGATTCTGTGTTAACTAAGCAGTTTTCCCTAGTTGTCAGCTCTGAGTTTAATTCGTAATTAAAAGGGGGGAGAAGAGGGGAACAAACAAGCACGCAAAAAACTGCTGGCCCCTTTTGAGATTTCTTTTCCCAGATGGAAATATCTTGAAATAAATGTCTTACATTTGTCATGTAATAATTTTCCTCTGGGGGGTGGATTAAAAAAAAAAATCTGCATTCTTGGTATGTGGCCTTTCTCTGCTGCTAGACCGAACCCCAACAATTTCTGATAAAACATTGAGCAATCTAACCATATATCCACTCAGCAAATGCCGAATGTGCCAGTGGAGGGATGAAACATTAAGTGTTTGGCCCGGAATAAATAAATACTCGAAGCAACAGGGGCGATGACCCGGATTCCAGGCGGCTCATGCCGCTCTCCAGACACCTCCACCATCCTGTGTGTGAGGGTGGCTGTGATGGCGACTCTGCTCCCGCCCCGCCAGGGGGTGGTGCCAGGCAGCTTCTCGCGCAGCCAATGGCGGCGGCTCCAGGCCGTTGCGCCAATCCGCAGAGCCGAAGTGGGCGGTGCGTGATTTAAATGCGGCGGCGGGCGCGCAGCGGCCGTTTATCTAGGGAGGCGTTGGCCGCTTGCATCCGTCGTTTGGCGCTATAGAGGTAAGTTCGGTCGCCAGCGGTGTTGCAGAGACCCAGTCGCGGCCCATGTTTCTCAGGTGAGAGAATTGCGTCTCCTCTCGTCCCTGCGTATCTCGTGGGTGGAATAACGCACTGGCTTGAGCTCAGCCTGGCTACTGCCTCACCTATGCGCTGCAGAACTGGTGCTGCTAGAGTGGCTGGAGCTGGCCAGAGGGAGCATGTCTAGGAAAGGCTGGTGCTGTGTGGAGCACAAGGCACACACCACCTAAAAGAGTAAAGATTGCACCTAAAAGAGTAAAGATTGAGTAAGTGCTTGCATTACTCAAGTCTTGATGAAGCAGTGGAAGCTGCTTGGATGAGTCTGGGGGATGGCACCGGGGCCTGTGCTGAATGCCGTGCATGTGCCAGAAATTCAGCTAGAGCTGCAAGGAATCCCATAGTGACTGGTGTAACTGCAGGGAAGCAGCAGGAGCTAGAGGCAGCAGCTGTGCTAGGAGCACGTGGGGTTCTGGAGGAGGTGGCCTGCTATGCTGCTGCCTGGTACCAGTCTGAAAGCAGCCCAAACTGGAGCCTGAGCAGGATCTTACCTTCTGGGTGTAGCATCCCAGTAAAAGCTTTCAGTAAAAACTAGTCAAGAGTAATCATCATCTTATCAAAAGGAAGCATGATCAAGTGTGGGATAATGACTTAGTTGATTGCCTGATTACTAGCTTTTTCTTGTTTGTACAAGCAATAGTGTATTTAAAAATGTGTATAATATACCAATTACCTTCCAAAGTTAAAAGATTTTGCCTGATAAATTTGCCTGATTTGCAAATTTGCCTGATAAAATTAACAAAGCTAAAACTTTGGGAGGCGAGACCTCTTTTTTTTAATTTAAAAAAAAAAAAAACTTGCAGTTAGAGAGGATTTTATCTTATAAGTTTGAGTCTCACAGCTTATCAGTTCTGTGCAGTACAAATAACATTTTCTCATGAACACACAAATGCAGGTAGCTGTGTAAATCTCTGCTGCTTTCCCTTTTAGGCTCCCAAGTAAAAGTCTGCTCAATTTTGATTTTGCTGCATTGTGCAAATGTAACCATGTATATCATAGAAATATTTCCATTCTTCATTTTCTACTCGGGTGTATTTTGCTCCATCTTTTTCCTTATCCTGATTGCTTTAGGTATATGTTTAACTGAGAACTCGAACAAGATGGTGTCCGTACTCCAAAATGTCAAGACTACAATGGGCTGGCGGAAACACCAGCTTCTAGCTGACATCAATGAGAATGAGAGTCCTGTGCCTGACAGATTCAAAAGAAGGGTGCCTCTCAGTTCTCTCAATACTATACGCATGTGTCTAAGGAAGCGAATACCTTTAAAAGAAGTACAGTCGAATTTCCATGAGACTCCAACTTGGGAAAGTCTGGAAGGAAAAGACAAGTATCAAACTCTCCAGAGTATTAGAAGAACAGCAAAAAACACTATGGGAACAGTGTCCCAGGTATGCTGTCTTAGCAGTTGATTGTAGGTACAATTTAGTTCTCGCTTTGACTTAGCTGGATGTGCAGCATGCTTTATGCCAGAGCTTCTATTCTAGGCACTGTGCAACACAGTGGTTGTTTTACATTTATTAGCAAGTAAAATCTTCAGTACCAGCCTTTGCTAGGCTATAAAAAGGGAAAATTGGGGTCTAGCAGAACAGGGAGGAAGGTGAAAGTGTGAGCAGTAGTTCCAGCAATATCTTCCCTTATTTATTTTTCTTAAAAATAAAAACTCAAACCCCACCCTTTCTCTCTTCAAACTTTGTTTGACAGAGCAGGCTTGAAGTGGCAGAAGCTTGCTTTTTTTCTTTTTTTCTTTTTTAAGTTTCTAACAATCTAATTGTTAGAAACCCTGGTTCCTTTCTGCAAAAAAAGCAGCAGGCTCTTTCTTTGCAATGCCTGAAGCAGTTTTTGACAAGCATCAAAACTTAGTGGAGCAAATGACTCCTCCAACTTGAATGGATACAGCAGGATTGAGAAGCATTCATGGTAGGCTAAACCTGATTTAAGATCAAGAGCAAGGGAGTCTGCTTATGGTTTTTTTTGCTTCCAAATTTTAGGCTGGTTGTCTTCATTTAGCATGTTATATCTACCAATATCTGTTTCAGAAAATACAGAAGTCTTGCCAAAATCCAGTGCATTCACTAGTGGCCTTTCCAAACGAATCCATTGCCAGGAGCACCTGTGCAGCCACTTCCTCCAAGAAGAAAGGCACTTCACCTCAAACTCCTTGCCATAACAGTGTTACTCCAGCAGCCAATTCCAAAGGCACCCCAAGATCCAGGAAGAGAGCCTTGCTTGGGCCAAGGAAGGTGACAGGGCGGAGAGAATGGAGGAGTTTTTCTTGCTGGCTTCGTAAAGATGCTGTCCCACTCCGAAGATCAGGGAGAGCAGTAGCACTGAAGAGTCCTTATTCATCACTCTCTGCCAACAGAAAGACGTATGTTATGCTTTTGTAATCTTTATGGCTTTTTTTTTTTTCCTTCACTAATGTGGTTAGAGTACAAGGTGAAAGGCAAGACATGAAGGTTGCCATTGTATTCCACTGAACTGGTCTGCTGATAGAATAATCAAAAAAGTACTAATATCCCTATATAGAGAGGGACTGAGTGCTGCATAAAATTAAACTGTGAAATTTCATTCAGTGCTGTTTGTCTTTATCACTTTCTCACCATGTTTCTCAGGACTAGCCCCCATCTCACTCTAGAATATGCCAAAATTCATTGCTGATGCTGTTTCAAAAAATTGGTCTGGATGCATCTCACGTCTACTCAGCAGCTCTGAGAAAGTTAGAGTTATTTGTATTGCAGAGATACCTGAATAGTTCTGTTCATCCCATATGAAGATTTGCATAGAGAGATTCCCCTTGCCTCAGATCTAACACAAACTAAAGAGCTGTGAGCTAGGGAACTACTTAATAGGACACAGATGTTTTGTCTTGAATTCACATGAAAAACATCAAAACCAGAAACGGAATCCAAATCTCATGAATCTGAATCCAGTGCTTGAGCTCAATTTTTGAATAAAGTCCAGAGATAACTAGCTCTTTACCTGTAAAGATAGTGGGTTGGATTGTGTCACCTAGTTAGGAAGTCTTGTTTGCTCTTTAGTAATGACTATTGTTTGCAGGGAGTTTGACTGCAAGTTGGAACTCATCTCCTCAAGGATTTGCCGACTGAAGTGTTTCTCCCAGGTATTCGAGGGTGCTGTGCAAGAAGAGAGGTAAACACTGCTAAATGTCCTCCCAAATTCAGCATCTTCTACCTCTAATTCAGATGTATTCAAATGCAATATCATGGTCTCTGTAACTCTGGGATGAAGAACAAGTGCAGAACTGTTTCAGCTTTAATGTAGCACAGCCTTTCTCTCCAAGAGACTTGAACAGATTACATTTGCAGTTGGACTTAGATTTACTAAAATCTGTCAAATGCTGCCCTTGACTTGCTGTTTCTTGCTGTCAAAATCAAATTTGTGCCTGCTACAGGGACTTTTTCATCCTGTGCGAGAGGTACATCTCTGCCACTGTCTAAAAAGCACCAGTACAGGTTTGGCAAAAATACTTTTATTATTAGAGACTTAGCTATCATTGGTGCTCACCCATTTAAAAGAAGACAGAATTTGTGCTTTATACCTATGAATACCCTATGATAACAATAAATGAAAAAATTAAAGGATGCAAAAGCCTCTTGTACTATGAGGATGGTAAGCAGGCTGGTGTGTTTGCAAGGGTTATGTCACTGAGAATTAGATGTATTGGGACAATAAAACCTGGTCAGTGGTCTTGATACCACACCAATTCCTTAAAGCTGCTTTTCTCTTAGAACTTTTGATGACTAGCATTCATTAATTGAAGTCAAGCATCTAAAATCTTGCATCAAAATCAAAGCATAAAAAGTAAATATTTTTCTAGAGCACTTCTATGCATACTGCATAATCCCAGAAAACCAACTTTTACCAATAGGCCCATTTTTTAATAACTAGACATGATTATGGGTTAATTTATGTATCAAGCTAATAATCATATATGTTGAAAGGTCACTTAAATCTCACTCCTAATGTTCTTCCATTTGTTAGCAATATGAAAGTTTCTCTCATTGATAATGAAGATACTATTAACTAGGTAATGTAGTATTTCACTTACCTTGATTATATCTGCATGCATCTGCATGGAGAAAACCTGCTGTTTGCAAACAGAAGGAGAAACATACTAGCTTGCACACTTTTACTTAAAGACAAAAACCAAAAAAAAACTTACCATATGGAACTATAGGATTTCTCCTTGTTTTACTAGTGCTTCCTCTCTCTGCTAGAGCAGATCATTGTGCTGTTGTCAAACTTGGCTTCCATGCTGTTGGTTAGAGAAAGGTCATGGGTTAACAATGAACCACAAGTTGGGTTTCTGGACAAACAGCAGCTTTTCTTACCTCAATAGAAAACTAATGTGTTTGGTCACTTAGTTCTTACTGAATGCTAGTTAAGATCACAAAGCATGGCAAAACAAACTATAACCCTCAGCATAATAATTTTATAGCTTCTTTCTTTTCCATCCCTGGCCTTGTCTTAGCATTTACAATAGTAGTTGGTTTGTGTATTGCTGACATTATTAAATACAACAGTTATCCTAAGTGGATTAGGATGGGAATTCTTCACTGTAAGCTTTTCAACATCACCTTCAGGGTCACTTCTTTAAAAGTTTTCATTAGCAGGTTTTCTGCAGGAATGCCCTAAATATCTTGATGGATTTTATTTTGATTGAGATCTGGACTGTACCTTGCCTCTCCTCTGCCTCTTTTTTTTTTTTTTTTTTTTTTTTAAAAAGCTTTACCCATTAGGTTTAAAGTGCATGTGTGGGGGGGTGTGTTTTTTTTTTTTTTTTAATTTTTCCTTTCTTTTTAAGGGAAATGAATACTCTAAATAATACTTCCTAATCTAGCAACAAGGAAAGGTATAAAAAGTTGGTTTCTGAAATTTTGCATGGGGGAAAAAGAATCAATCTCACTTCTACTACCTAGCAGCAATTTCAAGTGTTTCCTTGATATCTTAGTGATATATGTTGCTTTCGCTGAGTGATGTGATCCAGCATGTAGTGTGCTCTGTCACTCACTAGATTGTAGGTTGTCTGTTAATTACTTGTGCTAGAATGTATGGACAGCTCCCAGTAAGCTTATTTCACATGATTATGTTCTGATATCAATTGTCATGAATTTTGATATTTCTCTTCTCATTTCAACTTTTTCTTGACAAAATTGAGTCAGGGTATAGCTACCTGCCAGCTCAATGCAGTGTTCCAATGTTTCCATGGTAACAAATTCTTCTATATTCGAAGAAATGCCTCTTCTGCTAATTAAAGTATTACACTACTTTGTATGCTGCCGTTCTGTCCCATGGAAGGAAAACAATCAAAACATCTCCTAGTTAGGGCTTGTTAGCGTGTTTCTCCCCAGCACTGCTCCTACCCCATGTACCCTTTTCTTTTTTTTTTTTTTTTTTTTTTTTTTAGCAATGTGTGTGACAACCAGTCACAACCTGATAAAATCAATGTTGTGGACTTCATGCTGCTAATAGCACTCCTGTTCTTTTCTGCAGGCAACAAGCAACACCAACTACAAATATCTAATGACATAAAATTCTGGTCTGTTCATCAGTCTAGGAAACTCCAGCTATCAAAAGGCAAGCAAAGAATCTCCCATCGAGCAGTTTGTACTTGGACAATGATGGCAATAAGCAGTGTTATTTTAATGGGCCTAGATGAAAGAGAACTGTGTAAGACCTGATAAGGTTCACTCTGCTTTGAACATAACTGACTGTGCTATTATGCAGCTATACATTTATAATTCTTGACAGCTCAGGTCTTTCTGTTTCTTGCTTTCCAAGTGAACAAGGGGATCACATTTGTAGTTTATAATACATTATGTCCTAATGGTATAAAAAGGGACCACCTTGAATCCCTTGCATAAGACAATTACTATTTTCATAGTATTAGATACTCTGACCAGTAGGGATGGCCAGAGCAAGGGCTGCTGCTCTGTAAATGGTTAACATAGACAAAATCTATTTAGATGTTCCTTTGCAAAGTATGGGTACAGCTCTATTAACCCTTCAAGGTCTAGTAAGTTTCTTAAACACTAACAAACCAAAAGCCACAGCTTTATGAAAGCTAAACTAGGTAAGAAGGGTTGTTCTAATTCTGGTGAAACTCTTTGCAAGGCAGTAGACTTCCTGTAAAATTGTTCAAGCCACAACAATGGAACTATTAGGACCCCAATTCGTGTCTTAAGAGTTGCTATTAAGAAGCCCAATTAAGACTATTTAAACTACTTCTGGTCCAGATAAATCAAAGCAGAGCTGCCCCATTTCTTGCTGCTATTTTAAACAGCATCTTGGCAGTGGAGTTAAGCATTCATTTAAATTGTCTTTCAATTATATGCAAAAATCTGTTGCTTCAATTAGTTTTAAGTGATATTAATGTCATTAGCTAAATATAAACACAGGTGTATTAAAGTATACTAAACATTTGATGCTTGTATTTACCTTTTAATTACTTTTAAGAAAGCGGCATTTGTTTGAGGTGGGTTTTTTGTTTTTTTTTTGGTATATTAGTTTAACAAAGTTAAGTTTTTAGAACTAAAGCAAAAATTTCTCAAGCTTTTAGTGTTCAACACCAGCTGTGTTTTCCATAGTAGTGGCTTTGTGCAAGCTTGTCAGATTACTCCAGTTATATAGAATGACTCTTTACACAAGGTTAATTTGGGAAACCTGCTTTACTTACCACATACACCCTAAATGTTTGTTTGGTGAAACTGGAACAGCTACAATTCTAATGGTATTAAGTAGAAATAAAGGAAACTATCATGTACAGTTCTCATATGTGTAACTATGGATTTTTAAACTTGCTCCTGATTTTCTTGGTTATAAAACTGAACTGCTTAAAATATTGACGTTTATGAGCACTGGAAGCTTGCAAAGCTACAGCTCTGATTTTTAGTGCTTCAGATGTAGCCCTCCACCCCTGGCCCCTCTAAGTCCACTTTCCTATATAGAATAGTAGCCTGTAGCTTCTTGTGCGTTTGTTTTTTTTTTTTTTTGCATATACTGCCACTACTTTTTCAAAAGCTTTCACAAGCATGCTGTCATGGTTATTTAAGTATTTTCCAATACTACTTTTTTTCCCCCTCAAAAGAGGTATTGGAATTGAGGCTGACTTCTATACATAAATCTAAGTCTTACTCAGGAAATCCTTAGGCATTAAGCAGATTGTTTTTTTAGTACTTCTACCAGGTACAAGAACATGCCTGTGCTTGAAACTGCCTACCCCAGTGGTAAGAAGAGCCTGTGATGCTGTTTATTTAAAGGAAAAGAAGACTTTATTCAGTGACTAATTTGTTATAAGATTTTAAAAAGCAGCTCACATTGAAATCTAGAATGGTTATAAAAAAAGAAATCTGACTCCTTAGTTCATATTAAATGATTATTGTACATTTTTAATCTTTTTAAGGTTCAGCCATAAGAAATATAAACATTTGTCACCATATACAACCTTTTCAATGACAAAACAATATTTAAAAGTGTACATTAATAAAACTATAGACTGAAAGAACATGTTCAAGTCTTCTCACAGGTATTCAGTTATACAGTAGCCTGCCCCTGCCCTTCCCCACAAACAGAAAAATATATGCAGTACATTTGAAGTTCTGTGAAGGGACTGCCATTCTGAGTCCTATACAACAGTCATCCTCCTGACCCACCCCAATCTTCCTCCTTTAAACTCTTAAGTTCTAAGAAGTCTTTTAAAGTTATGTTTTCACCTTATAAATTCCAGCATCTCCTTCACCCAGAATTTTACAGTGAAACTTCTATCTTACCTTTTAAAATTCTGTCCCTTTTAATAAATGAACTGTCAAGAATCAGTTTTTATTTCCCATCTTCTTCCTGCCCTAATACTCAATTATGAAGGTATCTTACGGAGCTTAAATATAAGCAGAGAATAAATTGTCATCCCCTTACTCTGGGTTTGAACTATATGGTAGGAAGAAGGGATTAACTCCTAATTTTAGTCCCAGAGAACAGGATTACACCTTTTCCAGGCTATTTTATATTTCTGAAATTGGAGCTCTTTTCTTGCAAAGAAGTGTGTTACCACTTCTAAGTTAAATGGGGATGGAACTTTAGATTTTCTATAGGAACCTAGAGTTACACATGAATGATTAAACAGCAATTAAGTCAAATTACTTGTGAAAACTATTCCATCTACTACACAGTGCCATGAGAAATCACTGTTCTTAGGGAAACTGAGAGGAGGTAAGTGTTGAGGGAATTCTACCAACTGCCAGATGAGGGCGAAAAGCACTCCCTTTTCACCTGCATGTCTGACATGAACAAATCATTTTAGAAATTACAGAATCTTTAATATAGACTCATGATCTTTTGTATCTGTAAACCTTGAATTTAGACCTCATGCTTCAAGCTGGAACCAGAAAAACAGTGAAATCAGTGTACAATGCCTTTCTCTTCATTAATAAATCTATAAGCTTGTGAATATTGACTACAAACCAATCTAATACTTCCAAAACATACTTACCTTTCTGAGGTTTAAATACAACAGGAGAACAAATAGCTTTTTCCTCTTTTTTGCAGGAAAAATAGTTGCTCTTTTAATTTTTTAGATTTTAATATATACTGCCTTCAGCTATTACTATTCAAGAGAAAACCTTTTAAATTTAAGACAAGAAACAATATAGAAAGAAGGAAAATATTCATGTTTCTCTTAAATTTATGTTGATGAATGCAGGACAGCGGCACTGACTGTAATGTACAGGTAGTACTGCCCTTGCCTCAAGACTACACCACAGAAACAGGACAACTACTAAAAAAAAAAAAAACCATTTTGCAGAATGGTGGAGCTTTCAGTCAATTGTCATTTTCTGCTAAGTTTAACAGCAGATTAAGTTGTATATATATATTCCTTTGTATTTTACTGATAGTGGCTACATGGAAGTTGAACTGAAACAGCTGTGTATGTTTTTGCTTTGAAATAATTTCCTTACGTCCTAAAGGAATAGGAGAGGTGATCTGTAAGAAATTAAAGATTCCATTATCATCTAAACAAATCAAAATGGCAGCTTACTCATGAATCCCCCAAACAAGAACGATGATTAATGCATGTAATTTTCACACCTGACACAATTCTATGCTGAGTAATATATATAAAACATGTCACAAAACTAAATAAGAGTATTTTGGTCAAGCAAGATTCTGTACCAAGAGCACGAATGTAGGCAAATATTTTGCTTTAAACATTTCTTATTCTAAATAAGCAGATTTGGGTCAACATTACTGTTCAGATCTGTGGAATACTCTGCAGTCTTTTTACAGTTACCTTATTTCAAGCATTCCTAACAGGATATCAAAATTGAACTAACAGCCATTATAAAAAATGAGCATTAGTTATAGATTTGCTGTGCAAGCTGAACAAAAAGCTTTACCTAATGTGGCTATAGATGCAGTAACTATACACATAAGCACAAAATGTACCACATTTGTGAAGGTCTGTTTTCACAATATCACAGATAATAGTCCACCACTGCTATTAATAACTGCTTCCTCTCTCCCCTGCCCCCCCACGCCCAAAGTAAATATCAGTTCTATATCAACTGGTGAGAAACATAAATGTGTTTAGGTGTGGCCTTCCCTGTGCACTGACTTATGCTACTGCTTCAATAGCCACTCGAGTAACAAATTCAGTGTCCCTAATGTTTCAATAATGCTTCTTCCATTCCACAGGTCAGAAGATTATGTGCTTTTTTTGTATTAATCACATTAATCAGTCTGGAAGCACTAAAGGTGCTGTAACTATTGATGGGTTTATGCATGCATTCCTTCAGCATCCAGGAGTCCCTGACTACTTTGTCCCTTTCCCCTCTGCACATGCTTTAACCCTCTTACAGCCTATAAAGTTCATGACAGTGCTGAGTACACAAAGATTAGAGACATGAGGAAAGGTAATCAGGGATGAAAGACTGCGGGCTCAAACCCAGCCTCATAGCAAAAAAAGTTTGTTCAAAAGCACTGATAATTATTTGGTGAAAACTGAGCTAAAACTGAATATAAGAGAGGCATCCACTTCCAAACTGAATGACTGAACTATTACATACAGTTTTGTGTGGACAAAGTAAAACTGAAGTTCTGATAGGAAGAAAATGTTTTAAGTGGTAACTTAGTCTTAACTATATGGTAAAACTAGTGATTCATCAGGCAAATATCAGGGATGAATGTAACTGCAAAACCTAGTGTTTCGCCATGCAAGAGTTCCCGTTTTCCACGGCCACAACTAGGCTGTTACACTGCCAGTCTAGGTGTGAGATGTCAAAGTCATAACCAGCTCTTTTGTACTCTCACTTCTAACAAAACTCATCAGTTTAGCAGCAACTTGCTAGCACTTTCAAAACAAATGCCTCTGGCAGTGAATCTTTCAGACATCAGATCCTCATTAACATGAAGCATTAAACTCCAAACTGATGCCTGTAACACTGTTTGCAAAAATATGTACTTGGAGGCATGTGATCAGCAGGCAAACCATTCTATCCCTGAGCAGTAATTAGTGTTGAAGTATATAAGGGCCATACAAGTTTCTGTGCATTTTAGGAAATGAAGTTGGAAAAATATTTTCAGCTTAAATTCAATGTCATGCACATTTTTACCATTCTAAAGCATGCACACAGATTAGGAACTTACTTTCACTCCTGAAATGATACTATTGAAAGCACAATGACTGCTGTAAAGGTGACTGAGCTACTAAAAGAAATACATAAAACCAGAGCATTCAGTACATGTTTTTTTTGCAAAATTAGTAATCCCAGGAGATTTCTCCTTTCTTGTGTTGAGATGTCACTTCTAATGCCTGCCACAGAATTCCACGGAGATGTTTTGTTTTGAAATGGGCAAATTTGGGTCTTCCTACCACAATAACTTAAAACTGAAGAACTGATTTGGGGGAGTCTCTTGGCTTACAGAGGTAGATAGCAATAGGTTTGACATTTGCATCAGGCACAATAAATATTAACTGCAGATATACGATATATGCAATGCTTAAAAAAATATAATTTCAAACTTTGCAATCTATGTTGCTTCAAAACTTCAAAACTGGGTAGTGAGTTCCTCCCCTGCAACCTTTGATTGCTTTGCCCATTTAAATCTCTCAAGTGAGCATATGCTGGAAATAACACTTGAGTGGGCTTTCCATGACAATATCAAAACAACTACCAGTTATTGTGGCAGCAGAAAAAGAAGGCTGTGCCAAGACCAGCAAGCATTTACTTTCCTTGGAATATATAAATTATATACTTACCAGAGATTGAACTACTTACAGTATCTGATCTTTTCAAAGCACGTAGCCTGGGCATTTTGTTGGCAGCTGCCAAAACAGAGTACACTTGGTAGGAAGGAGCACAGAACAAATATCAGACATGCCTTTACTGCACTGACATCTTACTAGCTCTGGCAGCTATACTAGCAGTAAGCTGGATGGAGGAGATGGAATCTGCTGTCTGATACAACTTGTATAATCTCCTTACTGCAGAGGACAAGAATAAATAATGGGTCAAGACAGAACACAGAAAAAGTGCTTCAAGTTTGGAGTTAAAGAACTGTGTATGACACCGCTGGAGGAAGGGGGCCACATGTAAACCTAAAAATTACTTCAGTAATTCAGGTTTTTTGAGATAGCTGACTTGGTACAAGAGCGTAAAGAAATCCAATCCCACACAATGTACCTACCTGCTCCTATTGAACTCAGAGTTTAATAGCTTGTAAGTTCAGAGGAGTTTACCACTCCTTTTGAAGAAAGTGTTTTTATAAAACTGAATCGCTGATGTGCCTGAGATCTTTCAGTAAGTTCAAAGCAGAATTTAAGCATGCCTCCAAAGAGGCAGCAACTTTGGCAATCCTGCCAAGTAATGAACTATTAAAATAAACCAGAGATGTCAATTTATAAACTACTCGGCTGCATTTTAAAAAAAGAAGCCACATTACTATCTCCTCAAGAAAGCACACACACTTTTGGGTAAAAAGGGAACACAGAATTAGGTTTACTTCTGCAGCATCACCATGATTTTCCACATAGTTCCTGATTTGTTTTACATGCTAACATTTAAAACTGACCAACAGAGACTGTTGAGAGACTGTTTCTGTTCCAGTTATAGACTAGGAAAACCTGCAAAAAAAAAAAAACCCTCTAGCCTGAAAAAGTCTGAAATCAGATTTTTCAGATTTTAATATTTAAATAAAAGTTTTTTTTCTGTGCACTTATAACTTCACTGCATGCTTGGAAACAAGCTTAAGATCAGCTTAACAACAAAAGTTCTCTTATTGAATTTAGTTCATCATAAGGACTTGCACAAAGATTTCAAAAAAGCTATATTTAACTAAGTACAACATTACTTTTGAAATATTCCTACTGAGTGAAATTTTCAAGCATTTTACTTCTAGTAAGTGCACTGATGAAGTTAGGAAAAAAAGTAAATATTTAGGAAAATGTCTATTTGGCAACTGTATGTTGGCATATCCTTTCTTTGAAACAGAGATAATATATGTTAAATGTTACAGACTGACCTTAACAGAACAATTGCTATAAAGCATAAGAAAGTAAAAATCATTATGATGATTATTTTTGTCCTCCAGTATAAATATTCTAGTTAGAATAATGAAAAAAATTACTCAGAAGTTTGGAGATCCCTTAGTAAAAGGGTTCCCTGTAGCTTACCATCTTTGGATCCATGTCTCAGTCTATGATCATAGCCATCTCCTTACTTGGAGCAGTCCACATACTTTGCACAGTCACTAAGTTCCACAAAACAATGGGATCTTTGTACACTTTACACATCACTTGGTATACAGCAACACTAACTGCTTCAAACTGCAGAGACATTTATTTCTAACATGAAGCATTTATAATCTACTTCAGAAGCAGACTTCTATTTACTTGATGTCTAGCACCTCACAAATGAGTGCTCATGTTGGTGTCTCTTCACCATTCTGCAAATTTAAAGAAAATCTTGGGTCTAAGGCACCCAAGGCATTTTGCCATACATCTCTTGACCACCCTTTATTGTGATTCCCAAAACTACTTCCCTTGGAAATGCACAGTCTTTTCAAAAGCAAAGCAGCAAGAGATACCACTAGTTTTTGAAGTATAAGCTTTTGCTGTAACCTCCAAGATTCATCCTAGCTAGCTGGTATCACAGTCCTTCCTCCGAGCAAATTCAACCTACTACACCTTTTTCCTCTTATTGCACATTTTATTATATTTATTATAAAATATACCCTAAGACATTTCCCGTTACTACTGCAAGTTCTTCAGCATTGCAGTATCAGATTGTTTTAAAGTTTCCCAACAAACATGTCAAAAGCTAAAAAGTGGAAGTTCCCAGGTTGGTGTAATAATGCAGATTCCAGAGAAGGGAACACTGAGGTACACATCTCTCCCAGCCTCCTACTTTGAAATTGCCTGAATATTACCTTTGAGGCATGCCATGCCTACAAGCCTAATGGAGTGCACCCAAGATTTGTATCTTCCAGCTTTCTAGGGCACAGATTCGAATTTCTGAACTCCACCTCGGACCCATGCAATGGAGGGCAAATGCCTATCATGATCTTTGTCTGACTCGGGCTGGCTCTGGGCACGCTCTGGTTTGGGGTTGGAAGAAGGTGGGTCAGGTTGCTGCACAGACATAGTCCTACGGAGATGGTTTCTCTTGCGCAAAAACTCAGGCTGGGAATGGAGGCCAAAGCTGCCTTTTCTCAAGATCATCCGAGAGTTGTTTTTTTTGGATCGTGAATGGAGACTGAACTCCAGTGAAGCCAAATGGGCTGCATAACCTTCACTGAGAAACTGAAATGGGAAGAAAGAGAGAAATTCATCAGTTAATTGTACTATTCAGTAATCCAAAGACAGATTCTATATTGATGAAACATCTAGCTCGTTAAACTTGCTAAGAGACTTGCTCCCCACCCCCACTCCAGAACACTATTTCTTCTCTTCATCCTTTGTATGCAAACAATTGCACACATACAAACGTACAGGTATGCAGATGTACATTTCTTTGCTCCTCATATAATTTCTTGATTCTGTAATAAAAGTACTCACTTGACACTGTGTCTGGTATTTCTTTGTTGATCGTCCAACAATGTAGATTTGAGATGGTGACAGAGCCAAAACACTGTATACAGAAATATCTTTCATGGAACCATATGCAGCACAGATTTTGATGTGGCACTGAAACAAGGCAAATATTACTTCCACTGTGAATGCTGAGTATTTATCACCAAATACTTAACAGGACAATATGCATTTGCAGTGAAGCAGCAGACAAGCTCACTGCTAGCAATGTAATTCTGTAAACCACAGAAACCTAAAACTGACTGCCTGCAGGCCAGAACCACCACATACATATACACAGATAGGAAAGAAGAGATAATTCATTTACTCTTTTGTAATAACATAAGCCAGGAGGTCCTCTTTGGATGTTTTATCAGCCTTCTTTACTCCTTAAAAGTGAGCAAAGGAATGAGGAATGACAAAAGTACTTTGCAATAGCCAGTGAGATTCACTGCTCAAACAGAAGGGAGATCTCTAACTTCGCTGAATGATAGTATCTGGAAAAAGTTTTAAAGATATAAATATGTTTCTAGTACCTCTTGCATGAGGTTCCGGAGAAAAATAGTCTTTTGTCGCAATGGGTCATGAACAAGTCCATCTGAGAAGAAGATCATTCCTTGTGGAAAGTTGTGTTGAGACAACCAGGAAACCACACGTTGCTTTTGCATATCTGGACGGCCAGTGATATAGATGATTAGATATCCCAGATCTTGCCAATGCCTGTCAGAAGTAGCAGATAAGTTGTGTATGTAAACAAAGAGAAATAGCAATCACAGGTCAGGTCAGTGCTTCTTTTTGCTCAGCACAGATTCAGTTAGGAGAAGTCTGCCATAATCCTTCAACAAGTGGAAAGCAGCATGGTCAAGTCTTTGCTTCTACTGAGGAGTTAGGTAATAATTTCTGCATTTTGACAGAGAGGGAGAAAAGCAAAAGACAGGGAAGATTCCTCTGAATATCAGTCACATCTAATGTCCGAGCAAACTGAGAAATGCGTATGTAAAGCCCAGCCTCCTCTTTTTTTTTCCCCTATTGACAGATAAATCTGTCAATTTTCCCTATCAACAGAGATTTAGAGAGAGGACCATGCAAACCTAACACTTACCTAACAACATCAACTGCCCCAGCTCGGACTTTGGGGTCACTTCCCATAATCGACACACTCGCTGCAAATGAACCATCAATGCTGAAGACCACACATTCCATTCCTCGGGGAAGCACAGTCATATAACTTGTGGCACTGCTCTGGTCCCCTCTGGAGAGTCAAAGCAATAAGTACTTTTTTTCTAAAGAATTATTATTAGAATGTATTTTCTGCATATTCGGGTTAAAAGCTAAAATGAGGTCTGTCTGGATCAAAAGCTTCAAAAGTATCTCAGCTAGAGCTTCTGATTTCAGCCATACACAAGGCATATAAAACTTTCAGTTTCTTTTAGGAAAAGCTTTCCAACAATAACTTTGGAAGTTGACTTCACTGAACAGTAATGTTTGTGCAAATACACTGAAAAACAATAACAACACAAACTCTATCTCAAGAATTAAAGTGGTTCCTTTGGCCAGCCTGATGTAAATAGATGAACACTTGCTGAGAACAGGGTAATACTTTGACTATTCACTTCAGGAAGAGGGTTTGTCACCAGTCTGAAGAATACAGAGCCATACTGCTTGCAGCAGTCCTTCCCCATTGAGCAAGCTCTGACTTAATCCAAATCATATACTCTTGCAGTCAAAGGGCTGATTATGATCATTCAATCCCTGTTATGCAAGGTCAAGCATCACTATATTGAACTGCACTAAGGATTTGTGTTGCAGTAGAAATGAGGTCCACTGAGTGGCATGTAAAAACACAGTTGTTAACTAAAATCTAAACTGTCAATGCGGTGAAAGGATGAAGAAAAGATGCCTCAAGTCATTACTGGGAAACTGAAGCACAAAGAAATTAATTTGACCAAGTCTGTTGCATAATCAAAAAAAAATAATCCAAATCCCTTCCCCATTTTACAAACATTGATGTTCTCCTGACCACAACAGCCTGCCACAGTTGTAGCTCCAGCTTAGAACTATTACCTGACCACCATTTTGATAGGATACACGCCAACTCTGAGCCTCCTCTGTTTGGGTATGTTGTACGATATTCGACCACTGCTGTTGGATATCTCTGTGTCAAAATATACCCATCTACCTGAAGATGGCTCAGTCATTATGAAGATATCAACCTGTAAAAATGACAAAGCAGTCTTCAGGTCTAACAGTAAGTAGCACATGCCTTATTCATAGGACCTTGCAAAGCCTGGATGACTATTAGTGTTCTAACTGTGGCTTGTACTAAAAACTTACAGAAAACTTCAAGAACTCTTACAATTCAATAAAGTTATCATACAGTACGCTAATAATTAAAATTTAAATTTAAACATTAAAAAAAAAATTAAGAAAGGGGAGATACAAGCAAATAGCTTTCAGGTTTGAACTGGGCTTTCCAAAATATCTTGACAACAACTATCATTCCCGATAAACTTTTTCTTTCTTTTTCTACAGCATTGTAAAAGCTACTAGAACGGTAGAAAAAGCTATAGTAGAAGAACATTACAGAGCAGTTACAGAGCATT
>JAUBOD010000668.1:3498815-3541396 GCA_032353885.1 Nothura maculosa | reverse complement strand
GGAAATACTCTATTCCTTCAATAGGCAATAAGAAACAAGCACACATTGCAGACCATCCTAATTTGGGGTTTACAAGGAGGCAAACTGTACATGATGATGCATTATTCCCACTCATAGAAATCAATAGTGAGTATACTATACTAGCAGTGATAATGGAGGCCTGCTCTTCCTTTTGACACTCCAGTAAATCCACATTTGTCATTCCTACATCAAGGTTTGTGGTGCAAGCTGTGATGCAACCACAGGCAGTCATCTAATTTAACTAAAGATTGAAACACATATTACTCTTGGAAGATGTGCTCAAACACAGTTGTTATTTGCTGCAGAGAAAGAAATATCAATGACCTGTCTCAAAATGAATGCCACAACATCTGTTGATTCCCAGTAGCTGGCATGGAAGAGATGTGGCAGGGCCACAGTTGGAAACGCAGTCAGTACATCTGGACAGTACAAGGCATAATCTATTCGTTTTGTTCCCCACCACTTGGCAGTAACTAAAAAAAAAAAATTAAATTAAAAAAAAGGAGGGAGAGAGGGAATAAGCATCATATTTAGATTCTAACAGAAGTATCAAGCAAACGCAGGCAGTGAAAACAGTCCTTTTTTGTCATCTCTTAAATATCTGCAGTCTATCTAGCCCCACTGGATTCAAGTATGAAACAGAGATCAGAGCAAAATTATTCCAATTACTTTCTTGCCTACTAATAATAAATTTTATTATGATGTTTTAGAGCATAAATTGTAATGCTTCCCAAATAATTAACCCAATATTGAAGTAAGGCTGACAATTCATAACAGGACAATAAATAATAAGTAACAATTTTTATCTGTCTACAGCTCTTTACACCAGGAAACTATTTCTAAAAATGCCAGTTAATAAGAGATATTCAGTAACCATTTACAAATACAGTTTAACATAAAACTGTGACCTTGCTTCCATTACTTTATCCACTTAATTATAAATAGAAGCTAAATTTTGTTCTTTAAAATCACCATAATTTACACTGTTGTTATTCTGCCCAGATAGCCAAGCAAGCAGTTTTCCTCTTCAATTTCTTTTTTTTTTTTTTCCAGAAAAGTTGTGGACAGAAGAGTTGAAGGCAGAGGGCTGCATTAGACAGCACAAGAACCAAGCCTCACTCACTGTTGGTGAGGTATGTAGACGACAAACTCTCTGTTGACTCAGAGGTTTCACTGTTTGTGCTGATCAAGCTTGACCTCCTTGACTTTCCCTGCAGTTGACTGGGTATATTTGGAAATTCAGAAGTCTCCTGAGGAAAAGGCATGTTCAAAGAGCTGTTCTCAAGGAATAGAGCACTGTGATTTTGTATGGCATCACCTGCAGATAAGAGAAGTTGAAAAACAAAACAAAGCACACAAAAGAATGTTTTCCTGTCTCCTCTCTTTAGAAACTAATGGACATTTTCCTGAGTAAGTTTCCTGAGTAAGATTTGACCACGGATGTCTATTGATAAACACCTTCAGGGGTAGAAGGACAGCATGGCATAGTGTGACTAAACAGAGAAAGCATACCCTACTACCATCAAAATTAATGATACCTGAGCGTTTTGTCTAAAATCTTCCAAAACGAATAGTGATGCTGGGGTGTTATCTTATGGCACACCTTAGAAGAGCTAAGCAGCCCCGGGAGCCTGCGATACTGCTCTTGTCCTTATTCTGACATGAGTAAAACAGCTTTAGAAAGAGTGTATTCAGAGAGGACTTGCATGTTCCTGAACAGGCTAGAAATTTTATAGACTAGAAATTCACTCTGGAATATTTATAAAACATGAGTTTAATGAAACAAAACAAACCCTCCTGCAGCCTTATGAAACACATGTATGAATACATGTGCACTTCAATCACAGAATCATTATGGCGGGAAAAGAGCTTCAAGATCATCGAGCCCAGCCGTAAGCCCTTCAACATCATACCTGCTAAACCATATCCTTAAGTGCCTCATCTACTTGTTTTTTGAGTATGGCTAGGGATGGTGACTCCACCACTTCCTCGGGCAGCCTGCTCCAATGCTTCACTGCTCTTTCAGGGTACAAATTTTTCCCAATATCCAACCTGAACCTGCCCTGGCTCAACTTGCCCTGTTTGCAATAGCTATTTCAGAGAAGAGATTGACCCCAGCCTCACTACAACTTCCTTTCAAGTACTATTGCTCAGTAGAGTGATAAAGTTGCCCGAGCCTCCTTTTCTCCAGACTTCTCCAGCTTCCTCAGCTGCTCCCAGAAGGTCTGTGCTCCAACCCCTTCACCAGCTTCACTGCCCTTTTTTGGGCACAATAAATGCTTTGATTGTAATTTTGCTTGAAGCAGCCTACACACCCTGCTGTACCTAGGAAAGACAGAATCCCAGACACCACTAAAATTGGATATACAGCATACAGACCAAAAGCATTTGACTTTTTTTTTTTTTTTTTTTTGTAGAGGATAAACCTCCTAGAGAGATTAAAATATAGCCAACACAAAAAAGAGAGGACCCAGTTCAATGCACAGAATACAAAGGAAAGAACATAAACCTTGATGATGTACTGCTTTATACCTGAGTATATTTCAGTCCTGCTCGAATGACCAGATGGCTTTCCTCATCTTCCACGTTTTTGACTCAGAAATTCTCCCATACAATTTCTTATACAATAGTGTCCTGGAACGCATTGCCTTCAAATTTTCAAGTCTTAGAAACCCTCACTGCAATGAATAGCTCAGTGATGCATACAGAAGAGCATAATGAGATTTACTAACACTATAAAGAAAGATTGTTGCTTTAAATGATACCATTCCTTTAAAAAAGTAATAAGCAGAAACATCTATAGATTATCATAATCAGTAAAATTTAACATTGTTAAGTGAGAAAGAATGCTAGCATAGCTTCCCAATACCACGATCTCCTCCCTTCCCAAAAGCTGATATGGCTGGAAGAACTCTGACACACGTCTGAATATCTCATCTGAGTGAGACACCACAAGCAGCTCTTCTTTTAAGAATTAATTTTACAAGTCCAGGTATCAAAGAGAAAAAAAATCCACGTAGTTAATATAATCTATCCTTTGTGAACAAAATCTCTATAATTCAAAAATCTTCTCAAAGCACTTGCATTAAAATTGGAAGAGTTCAAGCCCATGTGAAACCTACCCAACTTCAGAGAAAAAGACAGTTAAGAGTTAACTTGGCACAGTTTTAAAACTGAAGTATTTCATGGAGCACTCAGTAATTACTGCAGTTCAGGAATTTTGTTTTACAATATATCCAACAGTGTTTCCAGATTTACATGCTACAGAGAAGAATCTTCTGATCTAGTCTTAGATGAGCTCAAAAACAGTACCCCTCCTTTTCGGATCACTTGGAGAGTTCTCTGCTTCGAGAAGCATTCTACCTGAATGGTTTGTTCAGTCGCAACAAGGCTGGTAAAATGCATCAGTGCCATGGTTTCACTTTGGAGAGAAGTCAGAAGGAAGTATTATATTACTGCAATAGGTGTTTTTTTGTTTTGTTTTGTTTTGTTTTTTTGTTTTTTTAAAGAGGGTTTACTTTATAGATAGCCTTAGAATTCTCAGTGATAGAAGCTGAGCATAAGTAATCAGAGGGATTTCCAAGTATGGAAAGGCTGTACATTAACTCCAAGTCCGACTGTAAAGCAGGGTATGCCTTTTCCATTGAAAGATACCCCAGATATGTGGGTGAGAAGAGAGCAAATAACTGCCCAGAGTTTGGACTGTTTCCCAGCTTCGCTATTCCTTAGTGCAATCCTCTGAGGAGAGAGCAGGTCTTCAGGTTATTCAGTGCTTTGACAATAGCGTTTGCAGATAAAAGCAAGTGTTAAGCAAAGAAATATGATTCATGGAAGAAGTCTATATTTAGAAAGCAACCTTCTGCTTGCAGCTACATGCTGCATCTTTCCTAGACAATTACATAGCAACTTTCCATTATGAGTGAAGAATATCAGGGCAGATGGAGAGATAAGTAATGAAGAGAAAAGTCTGAAAAGACGATGAGGATGGAGAAGACCATATTAAGCTATTAATGGAGGCAGTTAAGCTACTACTTATCTCCAGAGGTCTCTTCTAGCATCATTTATTCAGTATTCTGTACCAGGCACCAAAATAAAAACAACTGCTTAGAAGTGGGGAAGAGCTACAGGTGAATCAATACTTCAACAATTCTTAAGACATTGAGAGGCTGAATGAGTGTCATTCTTTGTCCTCTGCATATAGGAATCTGTTCTCAGTTTGTTACTGAATTTGTGCAGTTATGCTCCAGGCTGGAAATAGGTTGTAATCTGATTACAGAGCCCGTCAAAAGCTTTGTCCTACCATATGATGGACATGAAATTTCTAGTAACAGGGAAAATAAGGATTCTTGAGCTGTTAAAGTGAAAATAAATCTCTAATGAAGGACAGCGGTGTAATTCTGGATTAACCATTGCTTTTCAAATGTTGATTTAATCAGATTCCATCTGATTTGCATTCCACATACATTTTTAAGCAAATGAAATGAATGTGTACACACAAGTGTGTGTGCACACACGAGTGTGCATATGCATACACATGCATCTTACTACAGGGAATAAGTTCTGAATGATATATATATTTACCTCCAACTCTGTTGGACAAACTCTGTTTGTCGGAGTTGGAGGTAAATAGCCTCCATATTAGCCTCCAACCTTGAGCTCTGAATCCCAATACAGCTTTTGAAATATCCTGCTGAGGCTCAAATTCATCTCCAAATCTGTAGAAAAAAATAAATCTAACATGCATGTACGTACACATGCACACTGATAAATTCAGTTCTTGTATAATGTTACAAGTCAGCTTCACGCTTATGTGACCTTTTTTTTCTACAGAAGCCTTCTCACAAAGTCAAAACAGCACGATTTCTTCTGCCATCACATTCCTTCTCTCTTCCATCCTCTTTTGTCTCTGCCTACCAGTCTTTTTCAATTTTTCCCTGATTTAAGTATTCAGATCATTAAGCATATTATTTATAATACTACATAAAATAATGTGTACATTATTAAGCAGTATCATAATATTAAGCATGATATGCCATTCTGTCCCAGAAAATCCAATCTGTTTTTAGAAGGTTAGTGTATTTTATATCACATCCTCTTGAACTGTGTAAAGACAGAGAAAGCTCAAGAGAACAGCAGGTAAGAAGAGCTATAAAAACAGGTACTGTACCTAACTGGTGAGATTTTCCATCCCCCAGAGGGTATCTCTGGTACTGTGGGACATTGAATGGAGGCAGGAGATGGAATCTTTTCTCCAGCAATGGTTCAAGTCTACAGGCAGAAGGATCAGCAGAGTGAAAGAAACTGTACACTTGGCTGCAGGCTGGGCGGACCTGGCATACTTGGATGAGAACGAGAGAGAAAAAGATTCAGTGTCGCCCCTTTGCCATTTTCAAGGATGAACATGGTTAACATGGTCTTCTGCAACCTCCAGGCTAAAACACGCATCTAGCCACAAGAAATGCAACTAAATTGTTTGCTCTTCCCTCTGTAAAAAAATATTCCTCACTGAAAAGAATTTTACGGAGACTACATAATTAGAGGTTCAGGTAGAAACAACGAATGGCACAGAAACAAATGGAAGCAAGACAGGCAAAAGAAATTTAGAGACCTTCTAAATGAATTATTGAACATTACAGCTATGGTGCTCAGCACTTCAAATATTTACCAACAAAACCATCAGAAAGGCCTGTTACATCGAAGAGGACTTAAATCTAGATGAAAGCAGGAATGGGTAGGTGACAGAAAGCACTGGAGTTTCTAAAATCTCTTAGAGAAGCTAATGAACAAAAATGAGGTTAGACATAACAGAAAAACGATCACTGATGTTTATGATTTTTGCTGGAGAGATGCAGCCTCTGGGAATTCTGGGCAGGGATTACAAAGGATATTTGAGAATCACCCACTTCTTTGGCCAAAATGATGCTCTTTCAATTGAATGGGCAGCACCAAGACATAACTTACACTCAAATGAGTCATGATACAAAGACTGCTAGGTTATGTGAAAACCAATGTACTCACTTCCCACTGAGCAAAACTGAACTTGGATCACTATGAATCTTGTCAGAGCTCACAGATCAATTGATTAGAGGATAATTACATTTAACAGACCTTGTACATTACACCAGCACACACATTTTATAAAAGTAAATAAGTGATTAAAAGTATTTTCAACAGATGTTATTTCTACTTCCCGTTAACTCAATACAAGCAGGATTTCAATGTTTTCAAACCGTGCTGTGCTATACAATATGCTTTTTTGCTTTGTTTTTAATAAGGGATATATTTCTTTGCACTGATCTCATAATCCTGACAAAATGCATTACACTTTTCTTGGAAAAAAAATCTGTGCAGCATTGCTCCCATCCACTAGCCAAACACATGCTTAATTAATATGTTAACAGTTTTTTTCATTCTTTTCAACAGTAGGTGTTGCAAAGTCTTCTGACAGATTCCATCTCAAGTGACATGTCTCACTGGAGAATGCATTGAGGAATTAAAAAAAAAAGGCATCATATTGCTTAAGGTCTTTTTTATTTTTAAGCTTTTCTAGTAACAAGGTATCTCGTATCTCTACATCAGGAAATTCAAATGAAACAAATTTGACATTGTATATATTCCTCTGTTGCAAACATAGCTACTTGGGCAAACTAGATGGCAAACAGCTACATGAGAAAACACTACATTCTTCAGGTGTATCAAATCCTTTCCTTTTTGCTGGAAAGGCTCTAAAAATGCTTATCATGTTGATTGCTGTTATCAATTGTATGCCAAGACGAATATTGACATAGACTATGCTGTTACAACCAAGCTCTAAGACTAAAAGAATGCTTCTGAGCTGTAACAGTCTTGCTGCAGGCAGATCAGAGCATTATTTTTGCAGCATGGTCTGCTCTATAAAGACTACAGCTAGGGGCAACATGCTTCCTCCCAATGAGTAATTAACATTTTAAAAGACTTTGAGATACTGCAACATCAAGTCTCCAGTACCAGAAAACATTAATCAGGCATAAGTGAAGAGGAAAGAAAGGAATAAACTCCTCTAATTTAATATTTGAAGAGAAATTTCCCCTTTCTTCTAATTTATCTTGTTAGCCAGATTACACTCAGGCCACATAAAATACTGAAATATAGTATTATCAGTTATTCTCAATGCATAAAACACCACCAACCAAATAGGCTGCACGCATACACAGCAAGTTACATCAACTGATAACACCCAAATACCTCTAATTTTAGAAATGTCCCTTTGTAGACAGAAAATAGCAAAGATTTTACCATCGTAAGCTAATGGCCCAGCAGAACACAATCAGTAGTAACAGCAGCCACTCCTGAAGAAATTACTCAATGAAGGAAAGCAAGAACACTTTTAGCTGTTGTTAGCTATGGCTAGACCTATAACTAAAGGGAGACTGGTACTCCACAGGAAGACTACACTCAATCCACTGGCACATACAAAGACTAAACTTCTCCTCATACAGGTACACTAATTCAATGTCTCAGAGAAATGTAATGAATTAGGTCCATGAGCACTGTTCCACAGGTGTGTTACGCACTTTATTGTCTAAAAAGTGGCATCTACATGCCATGAAGATATCAACATAAACTCTCAAAAAATTATCTGGAACCAAACTTCCTTCAGAAAGACACTGCTGTATGATCCAGTTCAGTCAAGTCATGATTTTTCATCTTCTTCAGGTGTACAGTCTATGTTGCATTCTGCATTCACTGAATCAGTGTGCTACAGTATCTGTAATTCTGGAGGCTTTTTATCACACTCAAAAAATCACACAGTCGCAGTGCATGTACCTTTGGGAACATTCAGTTCTCTCAGGCTTGCCTGGCAAAATATTTTGGATTGTTTCAAGCAAGGGGATTGGGCTAGATATCTCTTAAGGTCCCTTCCAATGTTAACCATTCTGTGATTCTCTGACTGCTGGCAAATACTATGCTTTCCAGGTGCAGGATAAACAAAATCTGCTGTGACTTCTGCCAGAAAATTCTGTTTCAGCAAGGACAGCTCTGTGCATCAAACAAGCAGCACACTAGTCTGAAGTTATCAGTATTCCAGAAAATAGTTCTTTGCAAAGACAGTCTAATTCTCACATAGAGTTCAAGTAATGTGAAATAAGTTTTACAAGCTAAATCACTGTACTGGACTATAATTAAATCCATATTTTGGCTAGCCTAGAACTTTGATGTATATATTTACAGATTTATGAATTACAGAGTAAGTAATTGGTTGTTGTTCTACTAAGCTCTGCTTCTGCCCCTAGCGGGTAATATACTGGTTTATTCTTCTAAGAATGCTTAAAATTAACTGTCAGAACCAAAAAACAATGTAATTAAAGCAGCTGTCTAACTACACCTTCTAGTACTTCCTGTACAAGCTTATAACATGTTGCAGCCAGAAGCAAGAGGGCGTGGACTTGAAGAATAAATTTATTATACTAGAAAGTGTCTGTTTATACACTAAAGAGATATGATTCCATTTTGCTCAATTTGAGGGGGAAAAAAAAACAAAAATCACCTGTAAAAATGTATAACAAGTGTTTTTTACAACATAAATAAGTGTCATAGTTCTAGAGAGATTTCTGTTTCCACTGTGTTATCAGCTAAAAGCCCTTACTTTGCTAAGAACTAGACAATACAGTGCTCAATGACACTTCTTTCCATCAGACAGCTTATATGGGTACTGTGGCTAATTTCTGTTTATCAAATGCTCCAGAAAACAACACGCAGACAGGGGAGAAAGGAGAGGGGAAAAAAAAAAAAAAAGAAAGAAAAAAGAAAAAAAAGGGAGCTACTTTATGGCCTTTATACATTAGTGACATTACAAATTTTTCCTATATATGGGCATAGTGAGTGGACAGAGGCAAAGGAAACACTACAAATGGGCTCAGCAAGTTTATGGGTTCACTCAAAAAATGACAGCATCAGTCAAATTAGGATGTTTAGAGGTAATAAGAAAGCACATCCTCTATTAGCAGCTTTTTTCAAACTCCTCTCTCAGTTTGGCAAAGAAATGCTGGATATCGCTTGCCAAAGGAGATGAGTTCTGACAGTGGTGGTATTTAGCACTGCTGGTCAGCATCCTGATCATTAAAGGATCCTGGATTGTTGCATTAAAGTCTTGGACTGTAGCTGCTTCTTACTATTACAAAATATTTTTTTCTCTCACCTGGTATGTGAATGTATTGTATCTCATGAAATGCTATGCCACATCTCAACAGAAAGCAAAGGGCACAATAAATCTTTTGTGAAAATAAAAGCAAGTCTTTAAAAAGCACTGAAAAAAATCCAGACATATTTAAAAAGCTCCTTCATATCACGGATCATTTGCTATTACCAGGAAGAAAAAAAAATGGTTGATGATGAACATGCTTGGGAACCAAGTTTTCCTGTGATTTCAGACAGAAACAAGATGCAATGCTGAAGCAAGCACGGAGGTGGTTTTGTTTTGTTTTGTTTTTTTAAAGGGACTGTTCATTGGTATAATCATCAAATTGCATGACATGGAACGTATGACTAACAGCAGAGCAAAAAATACACTTACTGCACATGGGTAAGCACAGACGATCCTGAAAAAAAAACACCATATACCTAACATTCCTGTCTTTTAGATAAGGGAACTAACCCAACTTTCCAGTCTCTCATCATGCTCCATTATTTACATTCTTTAAGTGAGACCCTCCGTTTCCAAAGGACATAAGCAGCCTGTATTCTAAACCCAGAAAGATCTTACCATCCAGGCCAGGCAGAACAGTACTCCTCAGAGCCAGCACCAGACCAAGCGGCGATCCAAAGAGGAAGAAATCAGACACCTCGAATTCAAATCGGCCCAGGTTTACTTCTGAGAGATTGGAGCTATTCACAGGAGGAAAGTCTGCATCATCTTTCAACACATTTGAGTAGATGCTGAGCAAAGAAAATGCACTGCTTCAACATTAATGAAGAGACCATCCAGAGTAGTCGTCCATTACAGAAACTCTAGCATCTACATCTAGATCCAAACAATATGCATTAAATTGTAGACAAATATGCAGTATAGTAGCCATTCATTCTGATTTCTATTATGTCTTTGCAGTTAAAATAATCTTAAGAAAGTTAAACTGGAAGATTAGTTTACTTCTCCCCTTCAGCTGTATAGACATATGTAATCGTATTCCAAAACTTTTACTACAAATTCTAATCTATTCGGTTTGTATAAGGACAACCACAATTTAAAAAAAAAAAAAAATCACAGCCCAAGTATGTTATATAGATACATAAAAAGCTCTAATGTGCTTCCTAGGCTATGAACTAAGAGGTGACGACAACAGAACTATTTATTACAGGGAAAATAAGCTATGTACATGAATAGCTCTTCATCTTTTAATTTTTTTCCTACATCATACATACAGGTATACAGAGCTCTTATTCCTGACTGATAGAAAAAAGACTTGCCCCTCATTTAGGCCTGCTAAAGATGAAATTACATTCAAATTCAATACATTAGCATAGAGTCTTGTTCAGTCACAAGAAAGACAGAGGAGAATATATCTTCAGAACAGGCATGAACTGACTGCAAGAGATGGTGACTGTACTGACTTTAAATACAATGGTAACTGAGGCCCCCACGAGTTACCCAACATGTGACAACCTATGTCAGTATCCAGAAATTCTGTAGATTGCTCCTGTATCAGCCAAAAGATGACACTTCTCTTTCAATCTTTTGCGTCCATGTAGTATCATAATTTAATACAGTTTTAATCTCATATTTTTAAAGACACTTCCAGAGATTCATTTCAAAGAAACGAAAATATATGCGAATTAAATTGATCATGCATTTGGTAGTGAAGTTAAGTTGTCTCTCCAGGCCAAAAGCATTCAGGGCAAGAACAATAACAACAAAAAAAAGCATAAGGTAACACAATGAAATGCAACAACAGTAGCAGACTGGACTAGGACATTTGTGTCACCTCAGTACTCAAATCGAGATATCACCTATAAATTACACTAAGCTCATAAGAAGAGACGCCTAATGATCTCACATAAATTTCACAGGCAGAAAATGGAAGACTCTGAATTTCCTCTATATACCGTGTGAGAGAGGAAATAACTTTGCTTTTAGTTTTTTTCCTCTTTAACTTACCAAGGAATATTTCTGCCTTCCTCAGTCTATGTATCAGCTATTCCTCAATAACTTAGCAACAGCCTAAATTTTCATGAGTTAGAAAGAAGTTACTAGAGTTCCTTTCCATTCACATTTCTATCTGGTCACTTAAGCAAAGCTATGTTTAAAGCTTTCAATTTAAGGTCACAGAAAATGAAAGCATAATACTCAGAAGATGGCTGTTTCATCTATTAATTATGGTACTGTAGCTCAAGCATGAAGTGCTCTACACAAACCAGGACTGTGCTTTCTATGCTTTAGACATTACACAGAACTGTTCGTACAGAGCAACAGACCGAGGGGGTAAAAAAAAAAAAAAAAAAAAAAGCGAGAGAAAACACTTCACACTTTAGCACATGCTGTTATTCAGGGAAAAAAAATAATCCATGGCATGGGGAAAATCAAACAAACAAACAAAAAGCCACACCACAAGAAAACAAAAGCAAAATAATGCATATACAGATTGCAGCAAAGCAAGAAAATAAATTTACCTTAAACTGCCACTAACAAAACACTCAGACTGAATTACAGCACAATGGTAAGTCTGTGGAGCTCTTGCAGAACTGAAAGTTGGAACCCCAAAACTTTTCTCCCTTTCCATCACTCCCAATGAAATAAAGAAATGAGAAGATGTAAAGAAAAGAAAAAAGCACAAAAGAGTTCAAATAAGTAAAAAGCAATCAAGAAGCTAAAAACTTGCAGAAACAATAAAACAAAAGGTAATGGTAAATTTTGCATCATATCTGTGTTTCTAAGGATTCAGAAAAGCTAACCAAGTTAACTCTCTCACCCATCATCATTGCCATTTAAGCTGAATCTTCATGCATCTTTAATAGACGGAAGAGATTATAGACTAATGACAGCACATAAAACAATTATCTCATTCTTTGGAAAATAATGAAAGGCCTGTAAGTGGGGCTTTTAGTCAGAGTGGTCTTGAAGAGAAAAAGAAAAAAAAAGTATTTAAAATTATAAAGCTTTCACCCATCTTGATTTGTATGGGCTGCACTGAAGAAATGGAAGTACCTGCTTAGCAGTTTTGCTTTCGGAACTTTCACACCTGAATTAAAAAAAGGATTAAAAAACTCACTATAGATGAATAGGACCCAGGACCTATAGCTATGTCTTTCTTTTAAGAAAAGGCAGAGAATTCAATCAAACTTCCAGAAATATTCCATAAATAATACAAACAACTGAATTACTCTGACACTGACAGGCTGCTTTCAATGGCAAGCTCATTTCCTTTACTCAGATATCAAACACTAGTTACCTAGAAAGGAAAGCATGATGTTGAGTTATAGTATCACAGTCATAAGTGGATGAGTCACTTTGTTTCCGTGGTAGCAACTGGCTTGGTTCCTCATCCTCCACAACTCCCGATATATCAATATTGCTTTTGCTGAGGCTCTTGCTGCCATCCAGGCTAGAGTCCTCTGCTAAGGAGGTATTATTCTTCAGAGAAGAAATAAAACAAAATAAATGTTTAGAAAGAGATCAGAATACAAAGTTCACCATTGACATAGCTGCATTTATATGTCTGACCTCACTTTATCCAAGCAAGAGTGGAATGCGCTAGGCTTCCTCTCTGCAGACCTACATGCAGAGAGAGATGAAGACCACCTTTCCCTCTCTGACCGTGACACAGTCTCTTATTTTAAAAACGGTATCTATCCTCCAGAGACCATCCAAAGTAAAATTCCTATCACAGAACTGTTCTTTAATTTCTTGTATAGGGACTTTGTTCAGCTACATTTTTAGCAAAATTTGTGAACATCATTTCTTAATCTGTTCATGTTTCATAATTAATTCAAGTTGCTTCAACAGACAAACACATTTACCCCACAGATTCAGAGGACATAGTTCTATTCCCTAGCTTGTCCCCAAACAACATCACAAAATACATTTATGTTTTCAAAATGAAATTTGCATGCTACAAATATTCTGCAATCTTTGTTTAAAATTCCAGCTTGTCAATTATTTTCTATGAATAAATTTATTAGCATATATAAGAATGGAGGTAGAATGTAAAGACATCCAGATATACAAAGCTGAAAGTAAACCTTTAGGGACTGATCCAAAGTCCATAAAATCCACTTTGTGGTATCTGAGAATCGTATCAGTGCTATTAAGTCTTCATCAAAATTTTAAGGACATTTTAAGGTTCTCTTTGAATAAATAACATAACAAATATATCAGGACCTCTGCTCAAGTTACTTTTCAATGGGAACTCTTGAAGTTGCCAGAGCAAGAAGGCTGATGCCTTAGTCAATATGACTAACTAGTTCATTTTCAACTTATTTTCCTGATGGTCTAAGGGCGAGTGCTGACTTTTCAAACTAATCCTTAAGGTCTCAGTTTTCTCTCTCTCTTTACCTGAATGCTGCTGATACTTCCTCTCCTGCTGCTGATCTGACTCTCATCAGCCATGTTAGTATTACAGCAGATGGCATCAAAACCCAAAATTCCTCCTACGCAGTCACCAATGAGACACACCTAAGGAAATAAGAGCATTTTTTCTTGGTGGAATACAGTAAATGCTTTAAATATATATATACACATAGATATGAGTGTGTGTGTGTGTGTGTGTGTGTGAACACAGAGAACATCTCTCCCATTCCAGAGGATGTTCATTCCATCCCTGTCTCCCTGCCCTGAAGGAGAAATAGCTATCATCTCTCTCCTTGATAAAAATCTCTGTTCCACAGGTTCTAGCAATTCTTTTCTCTCCTATTCTCAAAGTCAATGTTGCACACACTGTTGCACAACTAAGGTTCCTATACATTACCAGAAATCACAGCAATAATTAATAATTAATTAGAGATAAAGTTCTAGTGGGAGAAGTAATACCATCCTCTATCAACCGAGCCCACGTTAGATTCTGATAGCATTTCAGAAGTGTCTCATTCATGCCGGGCACTGAGGAGGCATTTTATATAAGTAATCCCATGTCAATATTTCTTCATCATGTTTGCAGCACTGCCTATGATCCCAAACCTTTGGAACAAAACTCAGAAACAGTCTAACAAAAAACAGCTTTGCCCTCAAATATACTTTGTTGTAGCAGAAGAAAGTCCTACCTGACCATTAAAACCAGCCCCATCTGCAGATTTGAGAAAATCATTATAAACTTGATTGGCTCTGCTAATCACCATGGCAACTGCATCCTGGTAGTGTGGGGATGAAATAGCCAGCAAAGGCAAGGCCGCCAGTGGGATGTGGTCTTCACTACTGCTGAGACAGTTCTCATCATAGCTGTATGGATTTAGGCTAAAGAAGAACATGCTATTATCAGGTAAAATACATAAGGCAGCACACAGTATTAGAGAATGAATAACTACTTAATAACAAAAAAGTCTTGGGCTACTGCAATTCATAATGAGAGATGGTAAGGATCACTCTCGCACACACACAAAAAAAACAACTCCTTAAAACAGATAACACTTCAATCATCAGATTATTCCTTTTCAGCTTTTCTTTTCCATTAATCAACTTAAAATATAAGGGATGGGATCCAACCATCACAGTGCAATATTGTTTCCTAGAATGCAAGTAGCTGACAAAATCAAAACCATATAAAAATTTTTTTTTCTCAAGTTTTCTATAAAGACTTTTTCACACTACAGATATTCTCATGAGGTAGAATTATGACTAATAATTATTCTATCAAAAAGATTGTATAAAACCACGAATGCTCCGGAGACACACGCAAATATTTGTCTGGTAATATTACACTACCAGAGAAAAGGAAGTGCACTAAATTCACAAGCTTAAATTTGTCAGTATAGTATTTTTATTTTACTTACAACATGCACTCCGTATTGCAGTTTCTCAATAAATATATCAATCATGTCTTAGCTAATTTTTGCAGATGAGTGGAAAAAATAATTCAGAGAGCCAAAGGTACAAGTCACATCAAGAGAAGCTGGCACACGCAAAAGTAAGTTTACCTTCCTACAAAGACCAGAAAGTCAAAAGTATTTTGGGCAATTTAGTTCAGGTTCATCCTAAGCTGTAGAGTAGCTACTTCAACACACTTCAACAATATTTTGTATTCTTTTTCTTTAGGGTCTTTATGAGCTCCACAGCATTAAAAAGTGAACTTCTTGAAATGAGATTAAAATCTACGCCTCGGCTAAAATGTGCATCTTTGAGACTATCATCAAGCTAGTTTAAAAGACAACCTACAAAGCTCAAGTATGAAAGCCAAGTCTACATTTACGTCCTGAGTTTCACAGGACATTTAATATTTGACTATTGCTAAAATTCTCAAAAAAAAAAAGGGGCAGTTTTCATCCAAAAACATACAACAGCTTCCGTGTAATGTAGCTCAGTTTTTCTGCCAAGCTGCATCAATTCACAAGTTCACACAGCCTCAGTTAGCAAGCCGATTATATCATCCAGATGCACAGGACAAAAACAGCTGTGAATACCAATTCTCAAAAAAAAACTAAAGCAGAACTTTAACTCGGCATAAGAATGACCTGTGCCACATGCTCTAGGTATCTCTGCTTAAGCAAAGCAGCTGGACTAGATGATCTCTACAGGTACCTTCCAACCTTAACCATTCTGTGAGTCTGTCACCACATCTTCCATAAAACTGGCAAACAAAACCTTACAAGTGGAGAAAAATAGAGGAAAAATATAAAATAAATATTGAAATGAAATATATATCTGCAATGGTTTATACAATAAAAAAAACATATTTATGGAACAATGATGCTGAGTATTAAACACACTAATCTGCAGTTCCTATTAACCAGATTTTACATGCAAATACAAAACAGATGATTGAACTGGGAGACTGCATACTGAAAAAGTTATTTAGGAAAGAAATGCAACCAATTCTGAATGCTAATAGAGCAAAGAACAACAAATCAATAGACACTCATCCTTCAGCACTGGTAATATAAATATTCTGTATAGGGTTGTAGAAGATAATGCAGATTTTCCTTGGCTGGCTGATCTTCAATGAGTTTTAGAACTATAATCCAGTCACTTGAATATTGTATAGTAATCAATAATCCATTTATATCTCTGTTTAAATATGGATCCATTCACTATGAATCAAGTGAATGTGTACTCTAGCAAGGAAGTCATAAACACATGCCTTGTGCTACAGACAAATTACCCTTTTTGGGAAATCTCCATTCAAAGGAAGATTGTAGATGAAGACAGCAAATAACGGAGGTAGGTACTACGAGCTCACAAATTCATGTGATTCAGTTCAAAAGCTCTATTCCATTCCATTCCTAAACTAATGTTTACAATATATCATTTTTGTTTCTAGAAGAAGAAATATTAAAATTATCAAGGGGATTTTCCAGAACATCTTATCCCTACATTCTCCTACATCAGTCAGTATTACAGCCATTCAAATCTAACTCCGTTTCAATTTTAAAATTTGATACATGCTAACAGATTTTTTTTTCTTTAGAATTTAAAGAGGATAAAGGAAAAGTCAGGGATTACCTCAGCTTCCCATTCTGGATTTTTTTTTTTTTGTCCTGCAAGCAGACGATTTAAAATTAATGCTACCACTTTAAAATGGATAAAACCTTGTTCCAAGTCTTTCAAAACACACCAGGCTATGACAAACTTAAAATATTTCATTATGAGAGAGTTAGATAACGGCTATTCAAAATTTCAGGGCAAAGTTAGCCATTATGAAAGGAAAATTAGCTTACTTGGAAACAAGAGAGAAAGCTGATGAACAGATTGCTGGGCACGGAACAAGCCTGATTAAGATGTGGCCCAAAGCAGCAGGGAAATGCGCTTGGGTCACCTTCTCAAACACAGAACTGAAGGTGTTGATGTCTGTCAATTTGCTGTTCTGGTCCCCTCCTCCAGTGTCTAAGATGTTCCCACCATGTAGTATCAAAATCAGCACATGAGTTCGGCATTTTTGGTTTTGAGCTCCTCCCTGAAAGAAGCATAAGGAGTAAGAAGGTAAAAGTCATCATAACACAATTCTTTAGAACAGCCTTTATATGAATGGTGTTTGTACGCTTGTCATCAGTGCTTACAAGCAATTATCAATACTTTTTTTGTTCTATTTCCACTATAAACTTCTCACAATAATTGGTTTGGGGAAAGAGGAAAAGAACAATCACTTTCATTCAAGCACATTTGAACAAGGTAGCACACTATGTTCTACCAGAAAACCCTTGCAGCACAGATGTTAATTTCAGATGAAAAAAATACTATGAACAGCTTTTTGCACCTCAAAAACTATTGGAAATATATGCACACAGGAGACATCCAGCATCCAAAGAGACTCTGTCAAGAAGTTGGCTAGCCTTTATGCTACATTTATTGGAGGAGTTAAAATTCAAATTATGACAAATTCTAAAAAGAAATCATATATCAAAAGCACTTGATGCAGTTAACCTTTTAATACTGTCAACTTGTTATTAAATTGAAAAAGGCTAACTACCTAAACATTACTGAAAAAGTAGTAAGTGTATTGCTTTTGATAGCCACAAACCTCAGAAATACATTTATAGGTATGTAAATATATGCATAGACAGACAGACAATAATCAACTTTGGAAGAAGAGGTGATGTACTCTGGAAATAAAAATGATGTTAGCTACTTGAGACTGGAAAAAATGATTGCTCACAGCTCTTCTCACCATTAAAAAAAAAAAAAACAAACAAAAAACCACCTCTTCAGATTCACGTACACTCAAAGTAAGTACATCGAACAAGTGACTACTTGTCACTTTTTTGACTACCACTTTCGTCTTTCCGTTGGACAATATGATTCCTAAAGCCTTCTAATTCCTAAATATGAATACAAGATAAAAATAATACTAACATTTCTTCATTTCCTAAGAACGATGGATTGCTAGATTGGGTGATTTACTGAGGAGGAAAGTAGTTTAAAAAAAGTCCACTAAGGATGTAACGGTGAAATAATTTCCATTTATTTTCAGCAAGACCTCTTCATTGAGTTTCATTGGGAGATGAGCTTCTTTGCTCATCTTCTAAAGGTGTTTTGCCAAGATGTCTCATATTTGTTTATGCAGCTACTTACAGTTGTTGATCAGCAGACTATTTAAGGTCCCACTTCTCCTTGTTCTAATTTACTACTTTCACCCTTAAATGCTCCCATTTCAGTTATTTAAAGAAGCAAGTTAATTTCTCTCAAAATCTACGAATAGCTTCCAAAGCCAGTGCTAACTTGTGAATAAGTGACACTGCTGATGAGTTCGTAGCACAAAAAGATTCAAAACAGAAGGAAAAATGCAGAAGGTCAGAATTGCTCAAGTCACTGTCTCTTAGCACAGTTGGTATTAACTAGCATCCTTCACTGGATGAGTCAAAGTGAATAAAATTCATTTGTCTCTGTCATCATTTTCAGTGGGTTTTAGGATTGAGAATCTTAAAAAATGAAAAAGGTCAGATTTTTGATGTCTGCTGTATGCCAACTGTTTGGACAGAGGACTTCAATCAGTTAACTTGGAAGGAATACTTGCTTAGATTCTGCTCATCTTCTAAAAAACATACAGTTGTTATTATCAGTTTCATAACTGCTGCTGAATCTGCTTCTTAAGACTTTTGTTTTCACTGAAGCACCAAGTAGAGAGGATAATTTCTCTTTAGAAAATTGGGTCATATTTCCAACAAAGTTAATTATACAATATTATACAAAGGCCTATGACAATTTCCAGTGACTGCATATGCACCTGCCAAACAATGGAAAACCACACCAAAATATTATTAGTTTTGTAATTCCATCGTATATTATGAAAGCTGAGACTGTGTGGTCTATTAGGAATATTCCGCTACCCCTCCCTCCAAATCTCTTTTTTTTTGATTCTTGCAATAAGAATCACAGAGCTAGCAATTTGATCAAGGAGTCCATACCAAAATTGATAGACTGGGTAAGTAGCCCATAATTCCAGGAGATCAATGGATATGAGGAAAAACAGTTACAGGATAACTACTACAGGTTAAGCAGCAGAGCTTCCTGCAAGAGTCATCCACTTTTATGAGAAGGTATTATGGTCTCGGTATTTTTTAAACATATGACAAGACAACACTATCATCTTGACCTGCAAATGTGAATTAGCCCACATGTCCTATTTAAGAAACTGTCCATCTCTTCATGATTATGAATGAAGCGAAATTAACAGCATCCCAAGGAAATTAAACCAGCTGTGATTTAAAAAGACTGGAAGGATGTTTGCCAAGCAGTTTTCTCCTCTTCAACATTTGCTTCCTTCTTGCTCCCGAACAGGCCAAATCTATTATTTCATGTTATGAAGCAAAGAAGGTTTTTTTGTTTGGTTGGGTTTTTTTTGTTTGTTTGTTTGTTTTTTGGAGAATCAGTTCATCAGTTGAAAGAAAGATTAGAAGAAAACATGAGTTGATGTTTGTTATAAACAGTATTTTTTTTTCTAGTGGATAAAGTGTGTATTAGAGATGTCTACTATCTTGTTTATGCTTATGCTAAAAGCATCTAGAAAAGATGCTAATAGACATTTTTACTAAACAGAAGATGAAAAAAATACCCCTCAAGATTATACAGTTATACAGGCTACCATACAACTGTGTTAGCTTGAATTTTGTTATCAATATGGTTTCCACATGTCTGTTCCTCAGAAATCATAAGAGTTTGGGAAACAATCTCACCTCATTGTCCTCGTGTGTTTCAATACTGCTTTGTGCAGGCAATCTTTGTCTCCTTAAAGAGGCTTTATATAATTCACCTGAAAGGAAAAAGACATAATTCATTGAATAAATATTTGGCTGCTTCATCTTTTACAGACATATGTGAAGGTCAGACACATTTATAGTTTCAATACAAGAAAGTCTCCTCACAGGAAATCCTTTGCACAAACAGAACATTAGAAAAGATTTCTTGAAGTCCTACGTTCTGAAGGACCTTCTACTCTTAGAACAACATTTGGAAGAGGATTTAGGATTTTATGGAAAAGTAATGCAAAACCAGAGCTGCTGTTAGTCACCATGCCTTTCTGAAGCAGCAGTAGAAGAGGTCACCCTAGATTCTGAAACATTACTACTAGTTCCATGCAGGTATCTCAAAGATACTCTGGAAGATCTCAGTTTGTATAATTCACTTATATGTAGGCAGGTGAACTGAGTCTTTAAATTCTCATTATTTCATGAGCTACTGTCTTAAAAAGTCATAAAATGATATCAAGACAACTCCGAAGATCAACGCCCAACTCTGCTACAAACCTCTGTGATTTACCTGGGAAGCAGCCACGGTTTTCCACTAGTAGGCTGCACATCAGGAGTTACAGAAACATAGAAGAGCAGACAATTTTTCCTTCAGAAACCATAAGATCTGACAACCAGGTAGAGACAATTGTAGAGAAAGTGTTTTGCTAACACGTTCTTTTATCACAACAGGATCTTGAATTCATCATCCTGTGTTGTAACAACAAAGATCTCTGCACTGGTATCAGAATAGTACTTCGAATGCTTTTGTCTCAAGTAAGAAAAGAATCTCGGACTTTTTTGGTCAACACAAAGCAACTCTGCAACACTTGTTAGTTCAAATGCATTAAGAATCAAATCAGAAAATTCAGAGAAATAACTGAGATGAAATGAGTGAACACTTTTAACTAAAGAATCCTAAAACCCATTTACTTAAACTAACTGAACAGCAACCTGTTTTAAGCTGTGTGACATTTAGGACATCAGCTTTAAAACCAAGATGGTGTCCACTGTCAGGACTTCGGAAGCAAAGCTGCTACAACTGGTTATAAAAAGAAGACATGCCTTCAGAATAGGCCTTCCCTGTCCTAGACAAGAAAGGAGGATGTTTGCTAAGACACAGCATTTCTACAGTCACTTAAAACGACTTGCTGCATAATCTCTCTGGTGTTTTCAGGCTGCACTCAGTCCATTTTCTACAGCTGCACATGTGTGGGTTACCTAGGAAACCAGCAAGATGAAAGCACTTTTGTCAGCCTGAACATAACATTTAAACACAGGAACAACCTCTGGATGAGGAATGAAAGAGTACGACATCTTCCTGTCTCTTCTAGCTCTTTGAAACTCCTCAGAGATTTTGCTAGTCAAACTTTGCTATAAAAATACACACCTTCTGACTTGTCTCTAACAGGAGTATTATTGACCATTGTGTCCTATTTCCAAGCACATTAAGGGCAAGCATGCAATTTGGGATACTCAGCATAGATTTTCTAAAATCTTTTTTTAAGATAAGAATATGGAAAGATATTAAAATGTGCTAAGGTGACACTCATTAAAATGTGCTAAGGTGACAACTTGCCGTGATTTCACTGCTGAGTCCAACATCTCAACCTCCGTCTAAATAAAACACTTCTCATGTAACAAGAAGCAAAAATTTTATTTATACCAAATAATAAACAACAGCTATCTCAAAGGTTTCTATCAATTTTCATAGAGTAATTAAGTAGTTCATTGCTTAACAAGGGTTCGGATTTTTTCCAGCCGCTAAGAATTTACTAAGCTAATAAAAATACTACAGGATTTTCCTCAATATCTTCAAGAGGTTTAAGAAGAAAATCATTTTAGGGTAACTGGCACTTTTCCACATTTCCTTTGTGTTTTTTTTTTCTCTACCAATTGGCAAAACAGCTCCTGCATAAGGATCATAAAGAGAAAGAGATAACGAAGCCATGTTAATAACAGTACATATGAAATCTTGTACTGAGCACACTTGTATTTTCAGCTCTAGGATTCAATGTGCCAATTGGGGTTTCCCAGTGCTCTCATTTAAAGAGTTACACAGCAGGTAACAATTTATCACTCAGCCTTCACAGAACACTTCTTTCCTGACACCACCAGCATGACAAGTGTCACTTCACTTTATTCCAAAGTACTGGAAAAAACAAGAAACTCCATGAAACCTTCTAGTTGAGTTAGTACACATCTAATTCAGATTGCCTAAGTTCTATCTTGTAGTTTGAGTCAAGCATTTCCCAGTTGCATCTCAATGGTTCCTTGATCATCAAAGCCTCTGAAAACTGTTCCATCAAAGTCTTCACTCAGTTGAGTAAGAACACTAATTCCGCCTTCTTAATGCAAGTTGAGTTTATTTGAGCTTCTTTTTTTAAAGCTTATGACAATGTAAAAACGTGGTATTATTTTACTTCAAAAGTTGTTAAACTATATTTAGCAGATGGCTGTTAGACAACATTAGTCTCCTGTTCATTTTTACTGTGTTCAGTTATGCGCCCCTTGCAACAAGAAAGACACTGATGGGCTGGAGCGTTTCCAAAGAAAAGCAAGGAAGGGATGGGAACACAGACCTTACCAGGAGCAGCTGAGGGAGCTGGGGCTATTCGATCTGCAGTAAAGGAGACTCACAGGAGACCTTATTGCTCTCTACAACTATGTGGGAGGAGGTTGTAGTGAGGCAGGTGTCAATCTCTTCTCCAGAATAACTATAGGTAGGACAAGAGGAAATGGCTTCCAGTTGCTCCAGGGGAGGTTCAGGGTAGAAATTGGGAAGAATTTCTAGCCAAGCATTGGAACAGGCTGCCCAGGGAAGTGGTGGAGTCTGGCAGTGTTAGAGGAATGTGTAGCTGAGGCGCTTAGGGACATAGGTGAGCAGATGTGTTGGTGATGAGTTTACAGTTGGACTCAATCCTGAAAGTCTTTTCCAATCATAATGATTCTATACTTCGTATAGAGTATGGATACTTATTTCTTCAGTCTAAACAACAGCAAAATGCAACAGATACCAAGCACAGAAATCTGTAGCAAGCCAAGAGGGAGATGGAAACAGAGAAAAAATTCTGTCTAATACCAATATATATTCCTGGTTCAGACCTGGGCTGGTAACATCCACTTCCGCATCTCATGTAAGGCAGATACATTTGACAAGACTGAACCATAAGATTACCTGAAAGAAACACAACCTTCCAGCTCAATCTTGTAAATTCTTGCAACCTACTAAATTGTTGCTGTTATAACACATTTTCATCTACAAAATATTTTCATAAAGTATGAAAGTTTCAGTTAAATCCAACACAATATTTAATAAGGTAAATGTAGTTTTCAGCAACTAGTAACTTATTTTAGGAACTCTGAAACAGTGTCATCACTGAAAAAATATGTATCTTTGTTTTGACAAAAACCAGAAATTCTGTTTACAATTTTTTTTCAGTGGGTCAGAAAATCATTTTTGAGGATATTGGATCACCAGGGAAGACAGAGTCAAGCAACAATCATTCTGTATCACAGCACAGAAGCCAAGCACTGGGGTTTTCCAGTGAACTGGAGCCATATGATCTGTCCTAGTTAAGTGGCTGCTAATCAATCTCCTTTATATAGGATTTAAATAGCACTTTGATGTTGCCTCATCAGTAAGGGATGCTGTCAAAATGGCTCAAGTCCAAGTGCAGGATCCTGAGAAAAAATGCCTCTTAAAGCCTCTTGTTCAAAAGACAGGCTCACAAGTTTTTTGCTTTTTCTTTTTTAATGGTCGTGTTCTGTAAACTTATTTCTTTCTGTTTTTATTTGTAGGTTGAAACCAAAATAGACCAAGTTGTTTTATCTCTTTGACATCATCTAGATATAAATTAGTGAAAATAAAATTTAACAGTTTTCTCATTATTTCCTACAGTCAGGGATACTTTTTGTAGTCCTTATATTAGTCCTTATAATATAAGAGACCTTATATTATTGGAAAACAGTGAATTTCGAAGTCTAGATGGATCATCAGACATGGAAGAGATCATGATGTTTGTTTTCTATCCCATGAGCAAGGTGTATAGTTGCAGCCCCAGCCCACTGCAGTAGAAAGTCTCAATTTCTCACCGTTTCCATTGTCTCCTATTGCTAGGCACAAGGATCAGAAAACCTCCAGTCCATTTGTAGCCATATATTCCCAGATTTGATTTACCAGAGAAAAATCAAAGCAGAAAATATGCATGCAGAACTGGTTGTCTGCTGGAAGATTTCTATCAGGTAGAATCAGGTATCTTATAGGGAGAAGATACATTAGTTGAAACTTGCCTACCTCAAGCAAGCGCTGTCCTTTTCTTGGTAAGGAATGGAAATCTTAAACCAATACAGATAATTGATAGAAGAATTGATAGAAAAAAACAACAAGCAGGGAATAAAAGTGACAAAAAGTAGAAATGCAGTACATTTCTGCATACCATCAGAATGCTGCAGTGTCTTTTTTTTTTTCCCCCCTGTTAAATCTCTTAAGTTTTTCACAATACTTTTCAGGTACATTTAAGAAAATTTTAGAAGGTGCATTTTTGTAATACATTTTACATAAAGCCGGGGTGAAGAGCAGCTCTAACAGAAAAGTTAGCTAGTCTCTCAGACATCTCTTCTTCTCTAGCACAGAACCACTCCAAGAAGTCACCGCATCTTGGAAAAGCTAAGCACAGTACCCAATAATTCCCCTATACTAGTGTCTGTCTGCAGTGTTGCACTAAGAAAGTAATTACCATCTAGTTTTTCAAAAACTTCAGTGATGTACACTAATAACAAACATATGACTTTAAAAAAAAAAAGACACACATCTGGCCCATTTGCCATTCATAAATGCACACACATTTAGCTCTCATTTTTTATTGCTTCTTCAATACCAAAAGTTTTCAAAAACATGCACTCAATCTGGGAAGGAGGATAATTCATACACTCAGTCTAGGGTGATAATTCTACTCTTCTGCTGCCAGGGACAGCTTCTCCTCTCTTTGGCTTAGCATTCATGTAATTGCATCAACTGAAGCAACTGCGAGAATAGCTTCAGACACTTTAGCTGAGCAGTTAAAAGAACAAGGTGAGATCATTAAGCACTCTGAAACAGCAGTAGTTGAAAAATGGAAGAAGGATGGGGTATTTTCATGAAAATAAAAAGTTTGATTTCCTGTTTCCGTCCCAGGGAAAATAACATTTAAAAATAAGTTCTGATCTGGATTTCTAATCTCAATTGTGCTGAATTCCTTTTAGAGCTTTCTACTTGCATTTTGACATTAGTAACAGAGGTGTTCAAGATGGAAAGAGCAAAAGTAAATAGTGGGAGGCCATCCACTCTTGCAACTCTGCTTTCTTACACAGTGCAGTGGAGGGATGGAGTGCCACAGCCAATGAGCAAACAAGCAAAATCAGCAGGAGCCTGGAATATACAAAAGGTCTAACTGCTGAATCATCAAAAGGCATCTGGGTTAGATGGAATTACCATTTGCTTGAACACCAGAAATGTCTCCTAACTGTGACTAGTCTAAAATCAGCTCCTGAGAGACGTCCCAGTTAAACAGTTTTTCTGATTAGAGTGATGTCTGTTCCATCTTGAAATAGTTATGATTTCATTTCAACTTCAGCTAAAGTAAATATGCCATACATAGCTGCAGATTCAAAGTTGTTGTGAGATGCTATTCTACAATTAATAATCCTGTGGGATTCAGATATAACAGCATCGAGCCCAAGTACTAGCATCAAATTCCACAGATACCACAAACTTTAGAGGAGCTTCTCTCTTATTTACTCAGACTTTACCACTGCCAAAATTGCATCATTGTTGACTAAGCAGAAAATTCACTAAAGAAAGTCTCCACGGATTACTTCCCCCCCCCCCCCATTCTTCTTTGGACACAAAACAGAAAATTCCTACTGCAACAATATAGCATCCTAAACAACATAGCATCCATGTCACTGAAATGGTAAAACACATCCTGTACTCCTGTATTCTGGAATCAACTTGGTCAACTTGGAATACTTGGTAACCTTAATTAAAGCAGGTGACTAAATCTAAGCACCGTGAATACTTTTATTTGGCTGAAATTAAAATTGCTTCTACTGCTTCTTAAGTATCTGGATCTGAAACAGCATCCTCATTATTAAAAAGCTGTGTTAACAGTATAAAATCTAAAAATTCCATCTTTCAGGAGATCATCAATAAGCTCAATTTAAAACATAAGGCCTCATTACAAAAATCATCAAGAAATTTTAAGCACCTTTTGGCAGGAGAGATATCTCTCCTTTTGGCAGGAGAGATATTGGACTGCATAGACAACACTGGAACAAGCTCATCAAGAACTATTCCAGGCAGTTCACTTGCTCTTAGCGATACAGTCACCAAACAAACTGAAGTGAAAGAAGCTGGATTTAGAAGAAGGGATGCAAGGAATCTTACGCTTGTCTGGAGCTGATCAGATGATGAATTATAGGGAAGGTAGGTCACAGACATAAACTCTATGCGATCACGTTAATTAAATTAAACTAGTTTTCAGTCTAACAGTCAAAAAATCAGGAGGAGTAGATACTATCTTGGTGAAAAATTTCCATTGGTGGGGAAAAGATTTTCCAGTATAAGCTGCTACAGCAGACCACAGTGAATCGGCATTCTCTGACAGGGATTGTGCTGCATTCAAGCTCCCACAACTGGCTCATCTAGGATATGTTGCACGTGCTCACGATCAGCTTACAAGACATCCAAGCAAGCTGTGCGTCTACATCCTTCTCTAAAGCAACTTGTTGCAAGACAGTCTCCGAGACGGAGTGCATCAGTTCTGAAGATCAGAGAGCAGCAGGAAAGGACAGCTAGGTGAAAGGAGTTCAGAAAGTGATTTCACGCGCAAATAAGCCATGTCAGCACAACCCCGGCAACAGAAAAAGTAAACAAGCATCTCTATATCTGGGACAGAGGGACTAGTTTTGAGAAGTCTTTTGAGAATATGAAGTGCATTTTAAATCTGTACTAAGCATCCTTAACATTTTGACTGGATATTAACTGGGAGGTAAATTTGATTAAAGCCAAGAAAAACTTATACTGATTAAAACAAACAAACAAAAAACACTTAGGAGGGTCATGATCCCCAAAGAAAACTTATTTCTATTATTACACTCCAGTAAGAACTCATGCAAGTTCCTTCCATCTGCTGTGCTATTACTGTTTAGAACAACAAATCTGTCATGAGAAATATGCTCACATGAGGGCTGTAACATATGCTTTCTATTAACCAATGACAAAGAATATTTTAGCATATTGAAGATCCAATTTCTCACAAGCTGTGCTGCTTAGAAGAAAATAATGACATACATGACTGTGCCAAATCCTTTTCTGGGAGTCACAGCAGGAGAAACTGCCTGTGTCAACTCCATACTATTTCTTCATCTGAAGAGCTTTCCTCCACATACACTGCCAAATCCTGTACACAACTGGAGTGGTGCACTGGAGATGCAGCACGAGATCTATTTCAGCATCTACATTCCACTTCACAGCTTCAGTTCTCAGATGAGCTGAGCACAGCACGATTCCCATAGTGGCAGGGCTGGCACAGCCAGAGTAACAGCAGGTACTTATGAATACACTTATGAATGGCAAAAATCACATTTCACTGGGAACTCTATGAAGGCAACTGAACTGCTCCTGGAGAAAGTAGTGATGACAGGAAAGTATTTCTATAAGCCAATTAGTCCTATTTAACAAACAGCGCAAAAAGCACAGAAAAAAATTCAACAGCACAGTGACACACCTAATGGGGACACTGCCACAAAGGAATCCTTAATGGACCAGGTGTGGGTCTGCTTTTTGTTTCAACAACACTCTAAAACCTTAAGAGTGACACATCTTGCATCTCTCTGAGCACACATGGTATAGGTGGGTTCAGGGCACAAAGCACTGAAGACTCTTATAACTCCAATTCCAGCCACATTCCCATCCCGCTTAAAATATCAGGTATATCAGCAGTTGCACCTGAACATCTCATCCCTGTCAACCTTGTCAATGCTGTAAGACATTAACGCATTAAAATACTACACGAACCTTCCTGGTTCACTTTCTCAATCCTCATCAAGGTTAAAGAACAGAATCCTGGTTCTCCTCCATCCACCCCATCTTCTCAAAATAACATTTTGGCAAAGCCTGATAGACTTGTGTGGTCTTCTTTTACATTTGTATAGGATACAAAGGAAAAATGGAAAGAACCTTGACTCACGTTGTTTTTCCTGTAGAAAGCCAGATGAGCAAAATGCAGACACCTCACCTGATAAGGAAAAACACACAGTGTGAAACAGACACCCCTTCCATGCATATCAAGCTCTTTTCTTAAACATACTGCAGTAGGTATTTTGCAAGTGATCACTATGGTGGTTTCAGTGGGAATAGCTCAGCATACAGAGAGAGACATTGAAAAAAAAATGCTCAAATCTATTCAAACAGGTTACTCCAGAGATCAGATTTTCCTTTTAAAGTTCAAGAAAGGAGTCAGTGCAACTATATTTAGGAAATTATTTCTCCAAAGCATTATCCACTGAATATCTAAATAACCAAGTAGCAGTATAAGTTATATAGTAACACAAGTTCATATTCTAAATCTTGAATTAGCAGTATTCTTAAGAAAGTCTACCTCCTCTCCTTCCCTCCCACACTCAAAAAAACCAAAAACAAAACAAAAATACACACACACCTCCAAGCCCAAATACACAAATGTAAGAACAGAGAGATACAGACGACTTATTCAGTTTGTGCATATACATAAAGGCCTCTTACAGCACTCAGCATTTCTATCAAGAATAGTAAACACCTTTGTCATCAAATTAAAGTCTAAAAGCCCACAGGTAGCATTAGAGCTGGGATGGGAACCCAGGTCTCATAACTCCTTCTTTAGAATCCTCCTACATGAAGCCTGAGCAAAAATCTAGCTTTCTCACTACAGCCTACTTACCAGCTGAGCTGACCCAGACAAGACAGACAAAAAGACACCACCCTTCTCCTGAGAATCTGAATAAACAACATAAGCAACATTTGATTATTTTTTATATAGGTGAAAAACAAACAAACAAACAAACAAACAAAAAGGTCAAATGACCCACAGGATCCAAGGACCAAGGTAGCTTGTGGTATTCCAGGATAAAGGAATGAAGTATGTGATTATAACATCTTATATCCTGCCTACCGACTTTCTCTTGTTCAGTTAAAGTTTCTGTCTAAAGCCTTAAGAAGGCTATAAAACTAGACACCCTGTTCCTTATTTGATGGACTAAGTTGATGTTACACAAACTCAGTTATGGTTCATGTAATGAACAGGGATCAATTCTTTCCTCTACTGATGGATGCACCATTAGGGAATAAGAGCTCTGCTGCAGCTCTTCCATTTTCTTTAGAAAGTACGTTATCGTAATTTGCTTCAGTCCTGGATTCAGTCTATAGCATAAAGCTCGCTGTCCATTCTCTCCACTGAAACTGCAACCAGACTTTCCTGGCACCTGATTATAGAGAAAAGAATTAAGTTGAATTAATTCCTTTTAAATCTTCATATACGATCTCTTATGTATCGATCCCTCATCAAGGCACTTGCACACTGTTGCTTTGCTAAAGAGCTCGAGTCACAAGTGATACCTGCCTTTAACTTACTGCAGTAAGTTTCCTGCAGGAGCTTCTGAGAAGAGTAACTGTTGAGGGAAACCAGTCATCAGTCACTGCCTAGGGAAGAACCTATGAAGTCCTCAGGAATCTTACAGCTTAAAACCAACACCAAGGCCTCCACACCAAAAGCACATACCAGATTTCTAAAGTGCTTGCATATAATTCTAGGAAATTACAACATGACTAAACAACAAGAAAATTCAGAAACAAAATTCTTTCCTGCAATAACTTTGAATGGTTGTGGAAATAAGAAGTGGAATAAAAATTCTCTATCTTAAAAAAAACAGCTCTTGATAGAAAGAGAAAAGCCACTGTCACAACAAAAATCAAGTTAATTTTTACAGAAGAAGATTCAAAAATCAAACTTCTAAACAATTTTACTGACAAATATCAACTTGTAATACATGTTTTTAGACATTTACATTTAGGAGATTTTTTGATATCTTTTATTGCGTCTGTCCCACATTTTTAAACCGTTTTAAAAGATGAGAGGAAAAAAAAAGTCAAGATGGGGAAATTAAGCAAAACTCTGCACGCAAAACAAAAGTACTTGTTCTCGGAAGCTAAACAGTATATAAAAGTGAATAAATTCTAGAGAAAGTCCGTGCTTTGATGCAAATTAGTTCTTTCTTAGTAAAGAGTTCTCATCACATTTGTACCATTGCCTTGCACAGGATATGGTGAACAGAAATAGCTTTGCAGACGTAGCATGGACTATTATGTGTGTGGTGCAAAAATGTCAAGAAATACAGAGGTGGATCATCTAGTGGATCTAGCATTATATATTTGTGTTTACAAAAGCTCTTCAGCTTTTTAGTAACCTTTTCTCAAGCTCTTATACACTCTACAAAACAGAGCTGAGACACTAACATCCATTTGTGCCTCATAAAACTAATAATGGTCAAGGTTAGGGCAGCATCCAAAGAAAGTTCTCTTATCTAACGCTTTCATGAGGATAGGATAGGGGGAAGAATAGTTATTTAAGTCTTTCAAACTTTGACTCACACTGTTTATATTTTTATGTCCATTGTCATTTTCCCACAGTTTCTCTCAGCACTGGCACAAGCTGCTCCACAAAGTAACAAAACATTCAGGGAGTTCCACACTACCACTGAAACAATCCATAAAAAGAAAGACATAAGTATCCAGATTTAGTTTTTCCTCTTTTTTTTTTTCCTTGAAACCTAGAATATAACAAAAATTTCTAGAAATCTAAAAAATAAGCATTATCTTCATTTGTTATATTGTTGATGTTAATGGAAACAGCAAAAACGGAGCACTGTGCCAGTTTGTGGCTCACGGTCATTTGCCTGTTTTGGCCCAGAACATTCATTGTGGTACCATTTTCACAGCTTGCGAGGAAGCAGGGAACATATTTACTCTCTGGTCATTAAAAAATGATTAGATTGATTAATTAATAATTATCTACTTGCCTCTCATCCTCACCTCAAAAACATATTATGTGCTATTCGAGCACATTAAATTTTAGCATGAAATTTTAGATATTTCCAAAAGATTCACTGATCTCGAACATTTAAAATTGCACTTGTGATTGTAAGTTAGCCTCAAACTTTCAGACAACATAGCAGGATAACTTGTAAAGTCAGGCCCCAGAATAACAAAAGAGCCTAAATTTATTTCAGACCACAGAACTGAAATCTTGTATCATTCTCTTTTACAAACCTTTACAAAAGGTGTTTCATAAGAAGAAAGATCCAAACATGTAGGTTCATCAGGGTCTTTCAGCCACAAGTTCCCAGGTTCAGGTTCCACACTCACTTTCTGCTCCTCATTCATCATAAATGATATGTTCTCCATCTTCAGGAAACAAGCCACAGTGCAAATCACAAAGCAAGTTTAAAGACTCCCTATATCACATTTCCTTCACATCTGACTAAGGGATGACTAACCCTTAAGACATTCAAGAAATATGAATCTCAACTGAAATGCAGAGATGCTCTAAAAGTCTGCCCTGTTTTTAAATTATCCATCTGAAGACATGTGTCATTATAATACGACACAAAAAGTTTACATGCCATGCCTGAATAGCTACTTGAGGACATTCTACTCTACATCTGAATATGGTAAAGTACTGCAAAATTATTTTTACATCAAGTCTCGCTAAGGCCAAAGGAACTATTCACATGGACAAAACAAATCCTGTTCGTGAAATTCTCTCCTGTGTTAAGGCAGCAGAAACCTTTGCCTCCAAGGTGATTCATTAGGGATGTCAGAGCGTTCTAGAAACATTTGTCACACAGCAACTTCCACAAGAACTACAATTGCCTCTTCCCTGGCCTAGAATTAAGTGATGATCTGTTATTCCTCTAGTCCAAGGCTACCAGCTATTGCAATGCTACAAAAAATTAGTAAGCAATTTTTTGACACAAAGTTACTTCACACACATCATTCTTTGCAGAACTGTTCTCCTGAGAAGTAAGAGGTTATTTAGTACAACTTGTCTCTTATTTTAATGTCCCGTGGGATTACATCACTGTTGTGATCAGAGGAAGAAGACAGCACAACAGAACAGTGTTCTGGGCCTCGGTAAGATATCAGGAAGATCCTTCCTGACATAATTCGCCCTTGCCCCGGTCCCACTCTCCAAGCCTTGCACAGTCTTGCAATACTAGCTTCCAGACTGTCAGAAGCTTCACAGTTATGCGTAATTTTCCCTGTTCATTTAACAACTTAATTGGTTACCACTGAAGCAAACAAGGTTCACTATCCATTCTGGAATCCATCTTTCCTCCAGGAAGAATATCGTGAAGATTACCTTTAAATATCAAAACTATTTTCCTTTTTTGCCAGTATAAAGAAAAGACTGCTGGCAAAACAATTATATCAAATCAGGAAAGACCCGAAAGTGGTTAGGAAAGGAGCTAATATACCTGCTGATGATACGATGAAATAGATTCTCCAGGTCCAGTGAAACAGATACAATAACATCTACTGCTTGCAGCATGCAACAGATTAGATCTTAGAGAAAGACTCAAAAAGGAAAAGGAAATCCATGGAGGGACTGCAAGCAAGGTGCGACTCATGACAGTAGGGCTCAATTCTCAAAATAAAATACTTAAAATAACTTAGAGGATAGTTTAAGTTTCCGCCATTTTGCTTACATTTGTTAAGACTGCATTTTAGAACATACAGCATCATATAAAGTGACAGCAGTTAGAAAACTAGCAATAACCTGCAGAGTTATAAACTGCTACCATGGATGATATGCCTGTCAAGGATAGCAGAAATTTGACTCACTCTTTATTGCCAAAACCTGCAGCTCAAAGTAAATCTGTTGTTTATATGAGCCATCTAATATGTTTTGGAATGTGGTTGACTGTTCAGATCTCTCCCTTTCACTGTTCTCTGCGCTCAGCCAGATTTTCTGCTTGCTGTCTTCACATTATTAGGAGGTGGTAGATGCTATTGCAATAAAATTAATAGCAGTATAAACTCTGCAGTCAGATATATACAAGAAATCTCAAATCAATTATCTTCTAGAAGAATAGGATAAGGAAGACGAGATCACATGTACTGAGGACGAGCAAAATAGTTTGCGTACATGAAATCATTCACTGTGCAAGAAAACAGCTAAGGCAGCCTTTCAAGGCAAGGGAGAGACAGAAAAGCCCATGCAAGATTAAAATATATTATTCTGAAATCAGAATTATGAGGTTTGAGACATGTCTTTCTGTAGTACTAAGCATTTTGATCCTTGCAAAAAAGTTAGAGAAATTCCGAAATGCATGGTAGATGTAGCAAAGGAGACATCACTGAATCAAAGAAAAATGAGACCAGATGAAGAGTTCCACAAAAACATCTCATTGTGCACCTAATCTTGCAAGGGAACACCGGCTTGCTGTAGGAACTTTACAGATCCAAATCAAAGCAGCTCATAAGTTCAATTATCGTATAGGTCTAGTATTCATATCACAATTAACAGGCATCTTTAAAAAAGTCTCATCAATCCATGCAAAAAATGGAACCCTTCCCATTCAAGTAAGGGAAGATGCTAATTCACTGCCAAATAGTTATGTCTCATCTCTTGATCCAGTCATAAAAGTTAACTTGTGTGTGCATACACATACATGGATCTCAAACCACAGCTCAAGAGATGGCAAAAATCATCAGCATGCATCATACTCCAGGATCATTCCTGCATAATGCAACTGTTCAAAAACATGTACTACTTTGAAAGCTTCTGAATTTCAATACAAAAAGTGGCATTTTGCTAAGCAAAAGACTTCAACTGAATGTATATAAGTTGAAGAGACCATACCCGTCTACACATTAGCAAACACTTTTACATGGTTGTGCTTGTAGCTTAGTAATTGTAATAAACCTTATGTATTCATTTTTACCACCCCTTTCTCCCAACCCACAATTATAAACGGAGTGCACAGTATGTTTACACACTTACTGATTTCAGGGTCAACACATACAAAAACATCTAAGTTATTCCCATAGGGCTTGAGGTTTTCCCTTTACGTGAGAAAACGATCCAAAACCAGAATTCCATTTCCAAAGACGTTTAGCACATATATTGATAAACTTCTTGAACATTCAGATTCGTCTTGAGCAAAAATTCACCATGAGTTACATCACACTGAACGAGTCTTCAGCTGGACAATGGGCAATCTCCTCAAGAGCTCTCAAAAGCTGAAGAACCCAGATCTCCAGCTTCCACAATATCCATACAATTCAGTATATGTTATTCTTGATGTTAGAGACTTCAGAGGTGCCTGAATCTCTAAAAGCTCCCAGATTTCTAAGTGGAAACTATTTTAATGTCTCTAATTAAACTGCTGAAATTTTACACACATGAAACTTCTGCCTTTTGGCCAAGTTTAAATGCTTTAATTTGAAAAGAGGCTTACGAAGAACTGCACCTTCTGAGAACCGAACTGAATGTGGACACTCAAACATAAGAGTATGATCAACAGATCTCGTAAAGATAGGCACCGCCAGTGAGAAAAAGAAAAGCCTTCAAGTTATCAAAAGCAGGAAAGCATTTGAGAAGTGCTAGACACAGCATTTCAGTGTGAAGATATAGGCTTCCAATTTGCAAACAACAGTTATTCAGTCTCACTTGGATGCAAGTATTTTTTATTTTAAATCCTGGAGCCACACATAATCCTTTTGCTGACACTCTGCTAGAGCCATTCACAATAACCGTGTATCATTTAATCTAATCCAGAGTAAATTAGCTCGTGCAATGAGACTAGGAAAGGCCTTCTACTTACCTAGTAATGAAAATTCCCAGTTGTAACAGTTGATCATGTCCATCTATTTTGCTGGTTACCAGTAAAGCAATCCATCACTCTGTATTTGTGGCATATGAAGCACAGGAAAAGTGAATTTCATAGGCATTTTACAGTCAGTTACGTTTTAAATGACTAATAATTGCATTTTGTCAATTGTCTACCTGAGAATTCACCATCTACATCATTTTAATTAAATTAGCTGGATTTGCAGAGTGCAATAGCAGTATATTGCCAGCAAAATTGACTAATGGCTCTTAAAGTTCAATTACGCTGTACTTAATAGCCATCCTTTGTGGCAAGCTGTATTACAAAAATGAAATTCCCATTTTTTTGCTTGTTTATTTATATGCTGCAAAATTACTATTTGTGCCAGTCTCTTTTTAATAGAGCTTCATATTGCAGAAGTAAGGTTGCAAGCTCTTTGTAGCAGGTTTTCAAATGACTTCTTTGCTTCTGGCATAGGAAGCATACTGAAATCCCAATGTAATGATTCTGTGATTGAGAAACTAAAGATAACTGCTTTAAGCCAGTTGCACAGCAGAGAAACAGAGATTTTTTTTTCCTCTGTTCTTCTAATAAAATGTTTCCATTTTGGAACATTCAAATGAATAAAATCCAAAATTATACACAGAAACATGGCTTTTTATTTTCCTCTCTGAGGAGACTTCAAAAGAGACAAATTCACTGAGAAATAGCAAACACATGTTTATGGAATCCTTTTATGTAAAACATCTGATTTCAAACCTCTGCCCTCTCAGCCCCATCCAAGTTGCAATTTCAAGCAGAAGTCCTGCTTTCCAGAAAAATTAAGAAGTAAACACAGGTCCTAGCCATTCTGGTCCATTTTAAGATCATTTAAGTAAAATCACACTTCTCAGGAAAGATTAACCCAACAAGTTCTAATTTTCATCACATTGCAGATCACATACACACAAATTTTATCAAAAATGGTAGCTTCTCCTCAGCTTTAGCACTAAACTGAAAGTTGGCATTTTTCTCTTTCCGAATCAGCAGATAGCTGATGGGACTGAAATTGCACATAGAGCTCACAAGTTCAAAATGCAGCCTGCATCAGTCATTACCCAGTCACAGACATTAGGCTGACACTTACAAGCTGACTCTAGCAGTCTACCTGAGCAGGAAGATCTGTACTCAAAATATAGCACTGTATTTGACATTGAATAGCAAACTACACAGGTCTATTATCAAGACTTCACCATTAACATTAGGCTTATCAACAATTTAGGAGACTATCAACCACATATTGCCCTTGAAAACTTTAAAAAAAAACTTAACATTTAAAGAGCACAGTTAAAATATCTAAAATGCTCTACATACAAAACAAAGTTTAAGAACTTAAGTGGCTTAACATAGTAATATTGTTATTTAAGCTAAATGCATAAAGCATTATCTTACTATTAAAAAGCACTTCAGGTTTGTTTTTATGAGTAAAAGGGGGTGATAGTACAAACTTATTCATGTGAGATTTTCTAACAGATAACACTGCAGCATCCTGACGTAGCAGGACAGAAATCCATTCAATGTGATGCCTGTCTAGACAATGTCCAGGAGAGTCACTGATGAGTTGCTGCTACAAGGAAATAAAATATTAACAACTGCATTTAGAAGTATTCTTAGAAAAGGAACTTATTACACTGCATTCCTCAGACAAATCCTCATCTACGGGGCAATGCATAATGTTGGTGAATTAACTAAGGGCAAGGTACACTAAAGAAAGAAAGTTAGGAAGAGATCAAAAGTCCAGACCAGTGAATGACATCTTTGAAGACCAGATGACTTATATTATAAAGTCTACATTGCCTCCAAAAGAAGAAAGATTGAAAATAAAATTCCTGTATTAGTAGAGTAACCACTACTTGGTTATGATCCATTTTGCTTTGAATATTGCAGTTAATTACAATGAATGTCAGAATTACAAGCATAGCTTAAATAAACAGTTACATTTTACGTTTTACGTTAGGCACAATAACAGACCCCACAGTCACTTTACTGTGATTCCATGCAATAGGATTGTCTTTAAAATAGAAATCTGCAAAAAATACTGTTGTAACTAGGACCTTAAATACGTACCTGCTCTCAAAGATAATGTAAGCACCTTTTCCATTTCTTGAACAAAATCCGCATCTACCAAAACAGATTAGCCTTCACAAGTAAGCTTGAACTCTACTCCTACTCTGTGGAGTCATTCAGCTACTTGTTGTTAACATCCAGCTAGCAGCCAATCAGCAGCAAAGAGGATGAATTGGTTGAGGTGATAGGAAGAAACAGGCAAGAAGAATGCTTCTTCATTTTTTTCTAAAAGGTCACAAAATGACCTCAAGATGGTTAATTTGAACTACTGGCATTCACATAGCCAAAAATTTAGAACAATTCTAGATACTGAGATCTCTGAACCACTTGACCAGGCTCCAGACCTGACAAAACTCCTCAAGGAAACATTATCTCAAGTTATTTTCATCAGAGTGCAAAGTATATGTGTGTAAGAACAGATAGCTCCACACATCTCCCATAAATTCTTTATGAAACAGAATGATAAAACTTGATTGCTTTCCAAATGAGCTAATCATCACCCTTTACTTAAAGCACTGCAGTCAACATACCTTCTGTCATATAACATAGTCCTTCAAGACATAAAACCTGACAGCTTTATTTTTTCTTTTCATATTGAAGTCAAGGAGTCATTATTTGTGTTGAATAATTTCATGACTTTCTTGTAATAAAATTTTAAGAACATTCAGAACAAGAAAAAATACCCACTTACATTTAAAAAAAAAAAAAAATTAAAATTGAATTCTGAAGCATATTTGTCTTCAGGAATTAAGTATATCTTCTAGTGAAAGTTTAAAATTGTGTGCTTCTGCGAAGCACAGGAAATGCAAGAGACAGTCAAAAGCAGCAGAAGCATAGATTGCATCCGAAAATGGCTGTACAATTCTAATGTATAGCTTAAAAAAAGAAGTATTTTTCTCACAAGAAATACCAAACAGCTACATACCAGTTACCTATTATTCCCTCCCAGTTACCTTTTAACCCAAAACTATCTAATGAATTCACATTGCTGCAAGCCTTCTCCTACTGTGATTTTATAAAAAAAAAAACTTTTCAATTTTACCACTTGCACACACACCTACCTCCCTGAAGATCATCTTTCACATCTCTCTCAGCTTGTAAGCAAAACTTCCACGGGAGAAAAATATTCACAGACCAGAAAGAGACACAGCACGTTCATTGCATTCCAAGAAAAGCTTCTGGAAATCTCCCACCCTTCACTAAAGACAAAAGCTGTCTTTCAATCCATGTCAATGTCAGCGCACACACCTATTACGAACAATGCACTGCTACCACATTATCCATTGAGCAATTAAAAACAGCATGACAACGCAGATTGGCAAAGGAAAAGCAAGAAGAACACATTAACAAATCAAGCTTGGTATTTGCCAAGATCTTTCCTTTGCAAACTCTGGAGCTTCCAGTGACTGTAAATGAATATTGTCTGTCCTGACTTTCTGGCACATTTGGCTATCATCACAACAGCGAAGGGCTAAAAACAAGATCTATTATGCTGGCCAGCCAACTAGACTGATATGCTGTTTTCACCTTTGAGTCCCTTGGCTGTGGTAGCAGCCAATGGACAAAAATGTCCTAAGAATCACTTGCATAAGAACTACCAAAGAGCTTGGAAATTGATGTCTTCTAAGGGCTTCCTCAGGTTGCTTTTGTTTGATGAAAAGCACAAAGCTAAACAATGGGCAATAAAAGAACTAAGCTTCTGACCAGGGGGAAAACAAACAAACAAACAAAAAATCTACCTCATCTCAGCAGCCAAGTGAGGATCTTTTTGCTCAAAATACCATCAATGGTGAAAAGAACAACTAACAGAACAAACAGCCTGTGGTAGCAAAGGAAAGAAATAGATGGTAGCAGGTAATGCTAACAAGAGAGCACAGTCCTTAACGAGCTCAAGTTTGGATACCTTGAATGTAGATAATCATTTTTTTTTTGGAAAGCAACCTTTTAATATGTATGCACTATTCTTACACATATGCAGAAGAGACACTATAACCAGAGAGCAAGTAGTACAAAGTTTGGAAAAACAAAAATCTCTACTAATTAAATACAGCATGTAATTACAATGCTTGCACTGGGACAGCACTATCTAAATGTTCAAGCCATTCAGAGACTTCCTTTTCTCCAAGCTCTTGGAAAAAGTAAACAATAAAAAGGAAATGCTAAAAAGCCACTCCATTTAACACAGTTGCCTCTTCCAATCTGCCATAGTCAAGTCAATGGTTACTGGATGCCAGGAACCAGAATCAAGACTGCAATGTGCAGCAAAAAGAACACTACTATGCCCATTAAAAGGATATATACCTTTGCTGATCAGCTTGTTCACCTGTGCTATCATTATGCCAACCTCTCAATCATTTAATATTTTTCCCCAGTAATGCAGAGGGAAACAGCAGATGAAATTATTTCTCTTGTTATGCTACACATTTGGAACAAGTCCATAATATCCTTTTCCTTCCCAGACGCTTGTGCCATCATCTTTCAGTGAAAGGAGGCGGTATGGCAAAAAAAAGCTATTCTAGCAACTCTTGCCTAGAGGAAACCTCCCCGGCATTTACAGTTAGAAGACAAGGAACCAGAGCTGTCCAGTTCTAGTTAAAAACTCACTGGAAATGGGCAGAAAAAGAGAGAGCCATATACAAAGCACAAACTCAACAAAAGACATAAAGCTAGAATACTTTATTTGTTCCAATATTGAAACAGATGCCTGAAAAGATGCACTGCAGGCTTGTACAAGTTTAACCACACCTGTCTGTGGCAACAGACTACACTATCTGCTTCTGCTCACCAGTTAGAAAGGCAAAGGTGAAGGAACATTTCTCAAGATAAAAGTTACCAACTCAGGAAGGGCCACCTGATCTAACAACAATGCTACCTTTACCTCACTGCACTTTGATGTGCATGAAGCTGGTCCACACTCATGGATGTGTGATACTGGTCAGCTGAAAATGAATAGCCATGCTGACGTTGAACTGCTTTGTCTATACTCTGCCAACTCCATGTTTCTTCCTCTCTTTAGGAAATAAATTGGAACATGAGGAAGAAAATGTATTAAAATGAAGAGCAAAGAGCAATTTGCTCTGTTGTCAGCATACAGGGCCTGCATCACAGCAGGAATGCTAATCTCCAGCTGCAATGACAAGCACTTATTAGCTGTTTATGGAGTTCTGTGCTTCTTTACTTGCTCCAAATGTTTCTGCATTCCCGCCACTTTAATTTGTGTGTGAGAAAAGAGAGAAAGAAAAGGAAATGCCACATCCCTATAGCACTTTTCAGCTCTCAAGTACACATTCAATTTAGTGTTATTATCTGGTTACTACTTAAACACACTTTGTGAAAGCTTCCAGAAGCAAAAATCGCTTATACATTTGGGCCACAGCTCAGCAAAAACCATTAATGATAGTACTATTAATTGCAGCTACAGCATACACATATTTGGTTTTGTTTCCTAAAGACCAGAATCTTAGTAATTTGAAAATGGCATGAGACAGCTTATCACAATTTAGCAGGAACAGCGCCCTTCAAGCTAAGAGAAGTTCAACCATTTTCCTCAGTGGGAACTGAATCAGATAAAAAGGGAAACAAATTCACGTTCTCCATCTAGGAATATAGGACCATGAGAAAGCTTATGCTTTCACAAGAAAGGTTTGCACACTGACCCTCAGGGATAATGCCTACTTCATGAAAGGGATTTATCTCTCCACAATTTCACTCTTTGACTAAAATGCTGACATATGTCATTACTTAAATTGGATTGAATAGGATATTTTTACAGGAAGAAGTATTTGCCTGGCTGGCCAGGTAAAATGTAAGTCTTTGTACAGTATCTTCACTTCTGGCTATAAGAAGGGAATTTTAAGGAATACGTTTTAGGGTTCAAATTCAGTATATTCTGCTACTCTTTCTTCAGGGGACCACAGATTTTATTTTCTAATACTTATCTTGACAAAAATATGAAAATAAACTGAAAACTTCAACCTTTCAAACATTAACAATGCATGCTAAGCAAAGAAAAGTATTCTAAAAGGCTTCTTAAAATGGGCAAATAAATCAAATTCTTTAAAAAGCTAGATTCATTAGCAAGGACCACTACACACAGGCCCCATACCACAGGTAAACAAGGAGCTTACATCTCTCCTTCTAAAAGTGAAAGGAGGTAATTTTTATTTTCACATGATTATGTAATCCAGGCAGCAAAGCAACAATTACAGCAGACTGCTTATGCTCCTGGTGTAGGTGCTAGATTATTACACATATCAGTGTACCAGTGCCAATTTCCCATTTATTTCAATGGCAAACTGTTACTTAACTGGTTATTTACCACTGGCCCAAAATACTCAAGAATGATCCCTCTGAAAACTTCAGGGAAGCATTTGCTGACATTAAAAGAGATCTTTACAGTTTAGAAGTACCAGGACTGACTGTAAGTAGTACAGCAACTCAGTGACATTGACAAAAAAAAAGTCCTTTTGCAAATGTTGATCACAGAAAGTACACAGAACACTGATGCTGGTACTGTATCCATCTCATGGCTGTTGAGCTCTGAGTCTGGCACAGTCCCACTGAAGTCTATTAATTAATGATATTACACGGTCTGCCAAACATCCTTCTTGGAATAAAAAAACAGTATTTTCAGATACTAATATATCTGATAGTGATATTAAAATATCACCATAAATCTTTTAGCTATGGGACACTGTAAATGGTACTTCTATTGAATATTTTAATAAAGAAATATCAGATGACAGATTGCTTTAGCTTTTGAGTCTTTTTGCTAACCTTAATAAGTAAGGCAAGCTAAATATTACCTTGATTTTCCTCCAGCTTCCCAATTGTTTCTATCTGCTCAACAAGGTCATTTGAGTTCCACTGGCTCATGCCTATTAGAATGGCATTTTTTCCTTCCACCATCTCTTCTGGGAGAAAAAAAGGAAAATAGAAAAAGTTGAAGTGACAAACAAGAGAACTTCCAATACGTGCTGGTCATTATCAAGAAATAAGGAGGTTGCTATGATCCCTAATGGGAACATAAAACAGGTTAGTATGCATAGGATTTTCTCTAATTTAAGTTTCTAGAAAAGTCATAGCTCTAGAAATACGATGAAATTATTACAATTCCAAATCATTGACCTCTCTTGGAGTGGGCATAAAATCCCCTGTGTCAGGAAGGCACAAAACTTCCCCTTTCTATCTAGGGCTTGCAAGCACATGTGAGTTTCTTCTTATAGTCTACCCAACAACAGCTGGCAGATCATCATTTACGGCATCTGTAGTGATCACAACCAGAAGATTATTGTATACAAAGCAGTTAGTGATCCACATAACAGATAACCTAAGCAGGCACTGTGCTACAATGAATGTACAGCTTGGCCTTCAGGCCTCTGTTGACCTGAATATATTCCTGTCTAACAGATAAACTTAGCTGATTGAAAGTAATGGAGGAGCCTGAAGACATATTTTAAGAATCTTGTAAATCTGTAAATTGCTTAGCTCTTTAATTCTTTGCGAATTGCTTCTTGATTCACAGCAGAACTGGGAAATGAATCGGGAGATGACGACAAGTGTGGTGGTTAGGGTTTGGCGGCCGGAAGATGTCGCGCTGTACGGGAAGGCGGGACCCCCTCTCCTGACAGCCAATAGCATTCGGTTCGTGACGTGAGCAGGCGGAAGTGACGTTGTAAAAACCCAGGTGATAAAGGGCTGTGTCC
>JAUBOD010000668.1:3333188-3498715 GCA_032353885.1 Nothura maculosa | reverse complement strand
AGCAGATGGACCGAGCGGCCTGGGATTGGTCGCCGTGCCGTTCCTGAGCCAGGTCGCCACGCCTACGACAGGCAACAGACAAGTCTTGAACTGACCTCGAGCATCAAAGAATTCATCATCGGAGCTCTCCACTGAGTCACTGAGGACGTTCTGCATGTGCCACGGAGAACCACTGAATCTGCGCGGGCCAGCTGGAAATACAGACAGATTCACGTTAACTCAGCGGATTACTTGCATCTGTTCCAGGCTTAAAGAATAAAAAACTACATTAATAAAAAAATCACATAGATAGCTTGAGATCATTTTGTTTAATGTATGTAATTTAACTTAACCAGACAGACACTAATGGTACTGCTCACAAGGCTCCTAAAACCTGCTCTTCACTCAGAAGACCACTTTTGTCCAAATTCTTGTGTTAAAAGGCACAAAACTCCAAAGAAAAGAGGAAATGATCTAGACTTTAGAAAACACAGTAGGAACTTAAAAGGCAAAATGAATCAAACAGAACCCCATCAGCTAGCCATCAGCTAGGCCATCAGCTAGCACAGAAGGAAACATTTGTTTAGTTTTATACAAATGGGAAACGAACAAACAAAAAAAAATCCACATGGCATATTTCATAAAATACAGATGCCTGTATTAAGAAATTAAGTGCAAGAGCTAACTGGAAGAACAGTCCAGACACTAGCATGGCAGAAACACACAATATATCCAACTTCCATCTCCCACAGCTCACTGTGTTGTTCCTCCAAAAGCATTTCAACACCAATACTTCCTTGGTTACCTACTCTGTGCCTCCCTCAGCTGACAGTTCTGCAGCAGATGGTGTGGACAAGCATACATTTGCTCACTAAGAACAAGAAACAAAACAAAAACTCAGCCATTTGAGTCCCTATTTTAAAGTACCATTGATGTTTCTAGACTTGTATCTTATGCAATCACTGTTAAGTTCAAGGAATAGAGGGGAGGTTCCAAACTCCAAATTCCAGCTGGACCAAGCTTTCCTGCTATAGCAGTGCATCTCCTAGAGCTGTTTCTCAATGCTTCAGATACCAACTCTCTCACAGCAGAAATTAACTTCACCCTCCCTCAGCATCACCACCTCCTCCAAACTCAACTCTCCAAAATCAGAGAAGATAAGAATATTCTCTAACCTTTTCCTGCGACAACTGTAGGTGGACTGCCTGCTTCATATCTTTAGTGCTCAACTTTCACAAGGCAGAGATTCCGGTTGTCTGGGGAAGATCTGGCATTTGTGAGTCACCGCAGCATGTTGCAAAATGAATTAATACATGAAGAACAGATACCGCAGGACCAAAGGAATATGGCCAGGTAGCGATCTGAAATTGCTGATAGGTGGTTTGCAACCTTTAGTCCTGCAAACACCCAGTCTTTCTGCACTGAGACTTTATTCCAAGGAGTAGTTCTGGCTGTTTCAAGTCAAACTGACCAGCTCTAAAGCCCTTCATGAGCACATATGTCAATAACAATCAAACAGCAGGTATCATTGCTGCTGGAATAAAAGTCTTCCTTTGCACTTGCAACTGTGCAAAGAAATTGAAGTTGTAACAAGGCAGGAAACACATGAGCAAGACCTCCACACATATCTATATCTGCACATCTCAGTTCACAGAGGTAAACTGCAAGCAGAAATCATCAACAGGCCAATTTCCATTGCTCCTAACCCAGATATGTGCTGGCTGAGCTCCTTTGTTCATGATAACCATTCTTGCTTTAAAGAGAGTGAGGGCTGGCAAGTAAGGGGTGGCAATATCGTAAGGCTGGCATCAAGTCATGTTTTGTCTAGAGGAGAAAGTAGATTCATGCCCATGAGAAGCACTATCCTTTAAAATTCCTGTGCAAATAAAAATGTCTATGAACATGCACACAATCTGCAGAGTGCATTAGCCAAAGAGCACGACAAGTGAAAACGCTTATTTTCATATCAACGATAAAGGACTGCAAACCAATGATCCCTCAAAATCAGTAGAATTTTCTTCACTTTCTCTCTTCATCTACAGAAAAAAAAATGAGAAAATATCATTTAGCCCAATGTTATATTTGCATGTTCTGAACCGACAGATGCTCTCATACTCCAGAGCGCTATTTGTCAGAGCTGCTGCTGGTCCAAGCCTACCTCAGGAGAATAACAACAACAATAAATTCCACTGGATAATAAGTTTTGTTTCAGCTATAACACAACTGTACCTCCCTGAATCTGCACCACCACGAGCAGAACATACTCCAAGCACCTCGCCGATTTTACACGCAAAGCTCAATCCAGGCATTGCCAGACCTCATCCCGCAAGAAAGGGTTGCAGGTCTGTGCAACACCGCGGCTCCCTCGGCAGCAAGTGTCCCACCGCAGCCACCTCGCCGCAGGAAGCCTTGGCCTCCTCGGCTCCCAGAGGCCTCGCTCGGAGGGCGCAGGATGCAGGGCCGAACTGCCGCAGGGAGGGCGGCGCCCGCCTTCGCTTCCGAGCGGCTTTTTCCAATGAGCCGCCGACCCGGCTTCCCGCACCGCACCAGCACGGCGGGGCTGGGCCCGGGCTGCCCGCCCTGTCTGGCAGGCCCACGGCCTCGCGGCTCGGAGAAGGCACGAGGGCAAATGCAGCTCCACACGCGGAACTTTGCGGAGCACTAACGAGCTCACCAAAGCGCTCAGCACCGCAACCGCGGCGAGACACGGGGGGGGGCGCCTGGACCAGACCGGTATGAACCGGCACGGACCGGCCCGCGACACGCAGACCCTTCCACCTCCCACCCCAGCCTGCGGCTCCTGCCCCCACACCGTCCTCAGGTGACTTCCACCCCCCCCACCCCAGGCTGCTCCCCCCGTAGCTTCCTCCCCCGCGCGGATCCCGCGGCCCTGCGCGGGGGCTGCTCACCTGAGCGCGGAGCTTCCGCCATGGCGGGACCACCACCGTTCCCGCCACGCAGTCCGCGGCCGCCTCAGCCGCTCGCCCGCGGGCCTCCCGAGTTGCCCGTCCCCCGCCGCCCCATCGCACGCCGAGAGCGGCCGCCGAGCGCCCACGCTCCGCTCCGTCTCGCCGCACCGCCCTGCGCAGCTGCCGCCGCCGTTAAAGGCGCCGCGGGCGGCTGCTCCTGAGGCGGCGGCCGCGCCCCTCCTCGCGAGGAGGCAGTGCCGAGGCTCGCAGCTCCGTCCGCCCCTGCGCCCGCGGGCTGCAGCGCTCCCGGGGGACCCAGACCGATCCGCCGCCCAGGGACACGGCGGTTCTCGGGCATCTGGGCTGGTTATCAGGGATCCAGGGGCTGCCTCCCGACCCGCAGGCAGCTCGTGCCCAGCGCTCCGGGGCTGGTCCCTGCCGAGCTGCCATGGCAGGGCACGACCCACGCAAAGGGTTCCTGCTGAAGGCTGCTCTGAAGTTGTTGCCGAGGCCTGTGTCACTGTGGTGTGAGCTGCTGCAAAGCCTGGTAAGCAAGCAAGTCGTACTGTTAAGAGAAAAGAGGGAGCTTTCAGGGCAAAACTATCTCCTCCCTCCTCCAGAGCCTTGCCAGAGGCATTTCTCTAGCGTAATCAAGGAGAAAACAGAGAACAGCAAGCTTTCTGCAGGATTTTTTAAATTTGGGAGAAACTCTCTTTTGGAAATGTCTTTAGTGCCTGTCCCCCTGCCGTGGGAACAGTTAGATAACAGAACAGAGAGGCAAGGAGCCTGTAAGAGGCTGTATTTCACATACAGTATATCAGAAGACAACCAAGCAAAGTATACATGGTAAAGAAAAGGTTTGCCCAAGGAAGCATGCAAGTAAAGAGCCAAGCAAACACAATGCAACCAGTTCTAAAGTAACTTACAGGCTTGGTGCCAATACGGATTTGGTAGGTATAGAAATAAATGTGCAGTTTGCTCTGGATGTTGCTAAACAGTTCAACCATACACAGCCAGTAGCACAGAGAACCATGTTTCAAACTTGGAGAGGGTTAAGCAGCTTTGCCTGAAGTTAGTAGGCTCTGGTGCAATAACCACACTCTTCTGAGCCCGCAGTCAAGTGCAAGTGAGCTAACCATAGTTCACCTCCATCCATGAGTGACAGTGCCTGTGCTGCAAAGGCTGGCCTAGAGCCACATTACTTCCCCTCTTTATCATGGAGACCTATCCAAAATATTTGACCACATAACAGCTTTCCCAAATACAGTCATGAAACCACCAAATAAAGTAATTACAGAGAAAGTGATAGACAAATAATGCTTGTCTCCTTCCTGCTGTTCAGTATGGGCAAACCTGCACAAAGCTTTACTTTTTGTTATACCTGTGCAACCATGCTATGTAAGGGCAGAATCTCATCCCCCGTTTCCACAGCTAATGCAGTCACCTGTGCTGAAGGCCAGTGTAAGGCTTATACCTCATTTCAGGCATTGAAGCATTCACCTGAAAAATTCTGTCTGATTTTTCCAAAACATTGTTGTAGTGGCTTAATGTGTTGCTAGGAAGCTTCCTTTCCATAGCCTGATTGCTGGCCAGCAGAATGTTAGGAAAGATCATCAAAAGGAAGTACTGTGATAACTGCAAGAACATTAATGGATAAAGATCAGAATGAGTTCAATCCTAAATCCATCAACTTTACTAAATGAGCGACTGAGTTTTTGAAAGAAACCTGAATACATTAAGGAGAGGAAGATTAAAATGCTAAAGGAGTAATCAGCACAGATCTCTAGGTGCTTTAGACAGTAGTCTATTTTTGCTCATCTCTGTTTCTTAAATAGCAAGGGGAGAGCGAGAGGAGAGTGAGTGACCTCAGATCGGGCTACTACAGAGCAGCCCAGTTCTGCCACAGGTCCTCAATATATGGTACACAGGCTTGTAGATAGCTACTCAGATGCAATATGAACCACACTCGTACCCTAGTCAGACTATTAGTAAGAAGAGCCCAAGAATTCAGAGGAGCAAAGCAAGCTGGAACTGTAGCTATCTTGCCCCTGCCAGCCACAGGCAGGAAGGTATGGAAAGCTCTAGTCTGCAGTGCCACCCAAGCCATTTTTGACTGAGGCTAGATCTGCCCTTAGGACTTAGGCAGCTGTAACAGCAAGAAACTCAGAGGGGCAGAGCTAGGCAAATTTCAAACTGGTGCTATCAGGGACCAATAGCAATATAGCTGTGGGATCAAACAATTCATCTGAAGCTGCCAAATACCAGCAGGAAGCCAGGAAGTTATTTGGTAGTTAGCCCCTGCTGAGCTCTGTGCTGCTACAGCAACACTACAATCTATAACCAAGTGAGGCTGTCAGCTATAAGCAACCATCAGAGCATAACAACAGCATACGCATTACTTTATATCCTCTTTAGAGAGCCAACAGTTTGGAAAATTCCACCATAGACAAACTGGAAGTGTACAATTAATCCCCTAAAGAAGCATTTTCCCCAGAACATATACCTTGATTTCTGCCAGCATATGAGGTATTCACAACCAGCTTTCAAAAACATTCACAAACATTCAAGAGGTGAAGACTTTTGTTCTTCTACCTATTCATAAAATACAAATATCTTCAGTTCACTCAGTGCTGGTTTCTTCTCCATGCTAAAAAAATTTAGAGAAAAAAATGAGAAATGGGGTAGGGGGGTAGGAAAAAAAGCACCCTTACCCCTATTTTTATCCACCAGTCTATAGAGCCTGAAAGCAGGAGACAAGGGCCTGGTTCCTTAGCCTCTTGCTTATCTGCTGGGTCAGGTCCCAAAACTCCATCTGCTCCTGACCTTTCCAGTCTCTAAAAAAAGGAAAGTGCTGCATTTACTCTCCTGTAAGGCAATTCTAGATGCATTAATAAATTCCACTAATATTTTCACTTGAAGTAAGCAAGGCTAACCTGCTACACCCCCAAAGTGGTTGTTTCTTCCTTTCCTAGAAAGTATCTCCAGCGTAAGACTGAAGGAAGCACCTTCCATTATTCTGCTGGTGTGCACAGAATGAGATCACAGTATATTTTTATAAGGCAGATGCCATTCCCATCTTATACACAGGTTCCTTTCATGTTGTCAGGAGGTACATATGGAACATTATTTCAATACCCATTTTGCCTATCTCATATAAGAGGAGATGGTAACTCTAGGCAAAGTCAGAGAAAGCTGTGAAAATGAGAAAGAAAAATTTCAACATTAATTAGAAACTCCTTCAGATGCCAATGAGGATGTCACAGACTGGGGCAAAAACTAGGCGTACAAAGCAGAGATTAATGGATTTCAGGTGGTTTGAGGAAGTTTCTTCCTGGAAACAGGTTAGAGTGGATGGGGATTTGTTTTTTGCCTGTTTATATCTGCCTGATTCACTTCCTAAGGGGGCATTTTCACAACGATCACACCGCTGAATACACACGAGACAAAACAATTCCATTGCATATTTCCTCTGCATGGACACTTGCTGGTTCAGAAGTCTCTCCTGCCTGGGACTGGGCATCAGGCCTCTAAAACTGGTAATGGTGCTAGACTTGTCCTGGAAACAGCATGCACAAAATTTAATCTGTTGATATGAACTATACTGGAGCTGGTATCTCCAGCAATCACACTGCTCTTATCAGATGTCCTTCTGGCTAGCCATGTTTATATACTCTCAGGTAGTTTGGGGTGAGACGAGGATCTATTCAAATGTGCCTTGCCCCTTACTGTAGAGGTTCTTTTGTCCTATCTTGAGAGACTGAAGTTCAGGCTTCATTAAAAGCCTCAGGTCTGGCTCATGCTTTAGGGTTAAGCAACATCCCTTCCCCTCAGATTTTCCTGTTGTCAGTAAAATCTACAACATAGAGTATTTCTTCCCAGCTCTGCAGATAAGGTCAAAGCCATGTCTCTTCTTCAGATATTTAGAATAGATTGAAATCTGGATTAGAAGATAGCTCTTCTGGGTTTAGACACAGACAAAATATTTCATGGACAGCTTTGCTACAAATCAAAAAAGCAAGGCACTAAGACATGCTTTTGGAGGTCAGGAGCTAGCACAAGATAAACTATGCTAATAATGCCTGTCGGAGAAGTAAGGGGGGGAGTGTCAGGGAACGAATGTGCTAGTTGATGACATTTCTTTTAAGGTTTGTATTATTCTCTGGACAGTCCTCATTTTGTACATTTAGTTCTGGGTTTGGATGGATTTCAGGACACTGGAAGAGAAAACTTAAGAAGTCCTTTATAAGGAATAGCTCAGCTTGATCTCCCTTGAGCATCTTGGCTTGAGTTCACTTGAACAATGCTATTTATACTTCATTAACACTATGAACTTCTTGTTCTCTGCCAGTTCAGAAAGAGATAGAAAGTGCTACAGTGAATTAAAAACAGAGAAAGGAAGAATAAAGAGAGCAGCATATAGATTTTAAGAGGTTTATTAATAATCCAAATTGATGGTGCCACCGCCTGCAGATATAATCAGTGTTAACCAAGTGCTCTTGAGACAGTTATAAATGCAGGCCAGAAGCCCTGACAACCACAGCAACCCATCTTTTCTTCCTTCTTCTTTTGAACAGAAAATAGATTACTTATTCTCTGTCTCCCATCTGCTAGTCCAGCTCCGTTTACCTGTTTTGTTTGTTTCCTTTTTTTTCTTCCTCAGCCTAAATACTCAATCTGGCTTCAAAAGCAGGAAAGTGAAGCTGGAGATGGGAGGAAGAGGGCAGCAGAATCTGCCTTACTAGTAGTTTGACTCTACTTAGTTTCATATTAAAATCAAGTTTATTTTTCCAATTGAAAGACTACAAGCAATTTTAGAAAGCATAGCATTTAGCTTAGATTTCAGCCACATTTAAAAACTTCAAGAAGAGGAAAGGAAGTTCCATTAAAAACACCTTGACAGCTAATTAGCTCTGGTCCAGCTGCCTACAAGGGCACTGACCCTCAGGCTTTACATCATTGATCACTGATGGTGCTCTCTGATACAGAATTTGGTTTGATCAAGATAATTTCATTGACTACCCCATGCTCAGGGACAAGTACATCAGAGAAGAAGCATTTACATTGTTGAAACTAAGTGCTAACTGGCTAGCAAAACTTTCATTTCAATGAGGGAAGGAACTTCGAGCATCTAGAATAGCTATTGAGATAAATCTTTTCTTTCTATATAAACAAAACAGTATAAAAAAGAAGGCAGCCTCATTCACATTATGCAGTGAGCAGGCAAAGATAGACGAAAGGGCTGGCCTGGCTGGACCATCCCCGACCTACTGATGCAGGTTTATTCCATGCTGCAGGCTACTCCTCAGCACTCCAGTCTGTTCAGAGCAGAGCTGCATCTACTTCAACCACAGAGGCTAGATCAACATCAGGATTAGGCTGTACAATTCCAAAAAACAACACTGAGGCAGATCCAGAGGGGACCCTAGGCTGACACAACAACCTAGTTATCAGGAGTTATCAGGAGATTCAGACAGTTGGTTCCTGCTAACTTCAGAGGAGACCAAAGAACTAGCAAGCAGCTTCTCAAGTCACCAGTTTGACCAGCTGCTGTCTCCAGACAGCCTAAAGCAGAGGCTGAGGGAGAAGTACTAATGCATGGGGAAGGACCATAACTCAGGATATACAGAGAATCAGCACTATAGCCAATTATGTATTATATATGTTATGAGAAAATACTCCTTTCTGTAGTAACAGAAAACTGCTGTCAAACAGCTAAAAAACCCTATTCTGTGATGCTGTGAACTGCACATAACAGGGAGGTACTTTGACATAATTTGTTTCCCTGAATGAAATTATTTATGTCCCATCCTCCCCCAGTTTCATTCTACTAGTTTATTTTTGGTACACTAATTACTCCCTAGAGGAAACCTACCTAGAGCAGCCTCAAGAGACCTGGCCATCTCCACAAGCTGAGCTCAGCACAGGAACTGGTCTTGCTCTTCCAAATGACAAGCACCCCAATTCACAGGGAAGCTCTTCTGTGCAGTCAGGCAGCTTTCCTCAGTTCCAGAAGAAAATAAACAAGGTGAAAAATCAAAAGCCTTTCACAGAGCCAGGTAGGAAGAGACAGAGTAGGTAAGCACACAGCTTACACAGCACCAAGTTGCAGTGGTCACCACGGCAGTTTTACCCTGATTAGTTACCATACAAGGTAAGACCAGCAACATGAGAGTTAATGCAGTTGTGGCCAGTCTAACCCACCTGGTTCCTCCATGGACTTGCAGGCTGTCTTGCGCTTCTCCAACCTCTCAGCAAGGAGATTGCTTCATGTTGGAATTGAGCCATTAGCCATGGAAACATTGTCCTCTCGAGCTTGACCTAGCCCACTGCAGTCATCCACATGAACTTGTCAGGTTTACCCCTTCATTTGTGGCTATGCAGCGTCACAAATGCACAAATAGCCACTGGTGGAAAATGGGGCAAAAGGAAAGAACTGATTACAAGCTTAATGATGTTGGACTATATTGTGTGTTTTTGAAGTTAAAATCTATAGCTAGATTTGCACAGTTACATGTGGTATGGTAAGAATTTAATTGAAAGAAAACTCTCATGTAACTTATGAGACATCAGCCAAGTGACTTATCTCTGAATTTAGATTAGGCATGCTATGTAATTGTTATGCAAGAGACAGCACGCAGATGAAGCACAAAGAAATAGCTGATAAATGACCACTCAAAACTATTGCCTTTGAATCTTCTGCTTTTCTCTCAAACCAGGCCATCATCTTGAAACTTAGGTGCAAGCTAGCTCTACAAGCATGCTCATAGAGATGATGTGGAATCATCCAATGGAAAAAAGCTCTGAAAGCTATTCTGTTCTTGGACATGCCTTGAGTAGATATAATGAAGTAGATTTCCTATTATGCTGGTAACTGATTAGCATGTACAATGCATCTCCAACAGAAGTAATTTTCCTGTTGCTAGTGAATCGCTTCTCAGAAAGAACCCCCTTTTCGTTATGGAAGGAAAGTCAGCTAAAGAAAGGTGGACCTGTAAGAGTAACCCAGAGATAGAGCAAATCAAACAAACAAAAAAAAAGTTCAATAATACTCTTACTTTGATATTGATGAAAGTTGAATTATGTTCTGCAATACTAGAAAAAAATAGTTCTCCAAACCACTGGTAGAACAAATAACTGTTAGCGTATGCTGATTTAATTTCTACAGTTAAATATTTACAATGCAGACTTCATATGTTTTCAGGAGCTTCAGGAGACACATATTGAATGCAAATGAACATTCCTGTCTTCATGGTCCTCGCAGCGTTTCCAGGGTCACTGAGCTGCTTGTCAAGGAGCAGGGCTGCCCTGGGAGAGAGGACAAGCCAGCCAGCCCACAGCACTCATGCAGGGCGCAGTCCTCTGACACCTGGAAAGGGCTAGTCAGGTTGGCAGCAGTCACAGATCCTGGTAATGCAGCATATCAGATCCAAGGTCAACAGAGGAAGTCCAGCCAGAGCGCCAGGATAGGTAGAGGACACAAGGATACACAATACAGTGCTTCAACAAGGACCAGGGAGTGGCCAAGTGCAAGCAGGCCTCCTATCACGAACAGAGGTCAGAGAGGAGGTTGCTCGGGATAATTAAGGCCCCTTTGTGTACTCAGGGCTCAGCACTGCCCTTGTACAAAACCACTCTGAGATGCTTCTGCCATCCATCACCTAAATTACTCCAGCCTACTTTCTCAGTTTTAGTTCTTTCCAATTTATCTCAGCTAAATGTGATTGAAGCAATTAATATTTACTTTAAAAAGTAAATATTTTTAAAATTCATATATCTGCTTAACCATTAAATTTTTTGCCTCATCCATCTTGTAATCCTGATACTGAAGAAACTTGCAGATAACAAACAAAATCTGAAGATTAAATCTAATCTTGTACAAAATAAAGAATAATTTGTTTGGGGTAGCTATTGAGTTCCTTAAAGATCTTTAGCAACAGGAAACAGCATAGTCTCTAAAATAGTGTATTCATCATTTATTTGTACCATTGAAACACTTCTAAAATCTGGAACTGCTTGCAGTGCTGCCCATATTTAACTTTAGAGAGGTTCTGGGCTCAGATGCATGGCAGTGCTTTAAATAAGTACGTAGTTGGTTAACATGGCTCATCATATTCATAGTAACATTTACCATGGAGTTATAGTTGCATATGCCAGTTGCATATATAGACTCATCAACACACTGTGACAAGAATTAGGCACAAGTGTACGGTTTAATCATCCTCATACTGATTCATCCCTTAGAACAGTGGCGTGCTGAGTCACTTTAAGATGAATGACTTTTACAGAATACAAACTTCCTATAACCTCTAGCTTGGATTTAGTACTATGTAAGTAAACAATACATTACAAAATTCTCTACTAAAGATCCTTAGGAAGGACTGAATAATATTAAATCAGGATTCCCATCAAAATCCTTCCCTCTCCTTAGTTATCTGCTCAGAGGAAGCATCCAAACACCACACTATTTCATCCAGAAAAAAAGAGTTCACTTTGGAATCCTCATTCAGATGATACCACTTATGGCTCTGTGAAAGAAGATACATTTACTTTAACAGATGACTGTATTACTTTGGGGCATATTGTAGCCTGACTCTCGTCAGACACTCCCTCACGTATTGGTTGCTGAGTACTCTAAATGATTTAAACGTAAGGTATTTCAATCAAAAATAAGCTCAGTTGTAAGAAACAATTTTTTTTATTAAAAAAAACTTTCACAAGCATACAAATATATATGACATTATTTCTGACTTTATGTTTGTGGATCTAAAAATAAACTTACCTCTGTTTCAGAAATAAAAAGGTAGTGTTTTAAATTATAAAACCAGTGTCACGCATCAGCAATAAAATCTCCACATCAATGCAGATAAATTTCAAGTCATTGAAGCATTATAATGTAAAAAATTCAATTACTTAAAAATTATGTTCAAATTAGAGGAGATAACACTTTCAGAAGGCTAGAAACTTCTTAAATAGGTTAAATATTATTGGAGAAAATAACTTTATGAAAGGAAACTAATCTTTCTTTTTTTTTTTTAGGTTACTTCAAGGGCCAAGATCACATTTTCCACAAATTTTACCATAAATCCTTTTTACTCATTGCTTCCTCCAGATACAACCCAAACCAGTGTATCACGTATCTGAAAGGAACAACCTAATTCAATACTGAAGAAATGCCAACGGGTCATTTTGTTGCTCTTGATTCCAAAGCAATTTTTACAAAGGATGTGGGTTTGCATCATTAAATGCTGATTGAAAATAAAATTTTAGTCTGATTAAAAGAAAAAAAAAGGCCAGAGGGAAGAGTTTCTGCCATGTGCTTCCATTGGAAGATCCTGTTTGGCTGAGCATAATGTATTAGTGATACATTCTGAAACCAACAAGAGGCCTCCTACATTTGGAAGCTGATGGTAGGAGTCCACAGTATAGGCTTTTTGCATAGGAGTACAGACACTGCTATATGTTGCATCAATTTAAGGCTGTGCAGAAGAATCACTCTCCTTTGGATTGCTACATCCCCAAAAATAACTAATTCAGCTATGGCTGCTAGTAATTGTGGTCATACAACATCTTTCTTGAATGATACTGAAAGCTTTAAGTGGCAGCCCAGTGGCTTTTTCTCTTGAGTTTTCCACCTGGGCTTTACACTTTTATCAAGAATATCCCATTCTTTCCAACACAATTTTCAGATATATTCAATGCATTTTGCTATCAAGAGTAAACTAAAGCCTACAGTTCCCTTGTGAGGTAGATAACTCAGATTACTTCAATTTTAAAGAAGAAAAATGAAGCATGGTGCAGCTAAATTCATAGCACCCCTAGAATCTAAGGTCCACCTCTCAATACTTTATTGTAATCAAGCAGATCACACAGACATTGTTGAAGTAACCGTAGGTATGCACACAGATCAGTAGCCTCACCAGAACATGTAAGCTTTACCTCTAAAAATTTGCTTCATTCTACTGAAACAGTGTGGAATATGGGGGGGGGGGAAAGGAGAGAGAGGGAGGGGAGAGAGAGAGAGAGAAGCTCTATAAATCCAGTATAATAAATTTGAAAAGAAAACAATTGTCATCACAGTTTTGCAAAACTTGAGTAGAGTCCTTGTTGAACTTAATTCATTTGGTGAGTGGAATCTAACACACATAAATAATAATAATTCACCTGATAAAATTGTTAGACTGAGGCTAGACATTGCAGTTGTTACTGGGGCAAATATAAAAGCATTTACTATGTTGGCTGTAAAAACTCTGAGGTGAACACAGCTTCTGCATAATCCTCACAGACATTCTGCAATTCTTCTGCCACATCATATAGGGCTTCTTCTGTCAGTTCCTCTGCCAGACTAAGGGAGAGAGGGGAAAAAAAGGAAGGTTCAGAAAGGCAGATTTCTAATTCTAGTAATTTCTTCTAATTATATTAATACTTTGATTTTAGAAGGCTCTATTAAAAATATTCTTTTTTCTACTGCATACATTGGATAAAGATCTCACTGCCACAGAAAAGTTGTCTTCTCATACAAGTCGTATGATCTACTTGAAATTCTTTCCAGTATGGTTCCTAGGGAAGGATAAATACTTCAAGCTTAGGTGTTGAGGGATCTCCATCACTTTCCTTTTCAAATTCTTATATAGCAATCCTGCTTTGGGAATAAGATTTGATATACTATGTGGTTATGCAAAGGCCATTTGAATCAATGGGAAACGTTTTACTGATTTTAGTGGTCACTGAATCAGGCCTTCCTATAAGGAACAAAATTTAAGAAGCAGCGAGACCAGAAATTTCCATTTTCATGGATCTCTGGGTCAAATGAGATGTCAGGGAAGATAAAATTATTCTAGCATTTAGGAAAACAATGGTGTGCTAATGACTTGAAAAAAAATTGTAATCATGTATATCCAGGGTCTATTAGCATACCATGGAAAAGTTTTACAGATACATATTTTGCTACATATTTTACTGAAAAAGATTTGTAATGCCCTCTGGTGGTAAAAATAATTTAATGAAGCATCTTGGATGTCCGATTTCATGTCCAGTTTGATTTTGAGTAATATGTATCATAGGTAAATGGCAGCAGGTGGCAGAAGGAAAGAGATTCACTTTCATATAATCCATCTGCCAACTACAGGAAGATGCCAGCCTTGGAGTACCCAGCCTCACGCCAGTTACAGAAATGAATGTAGTTGCCACTGCAGAATGAGAATGCTGAGAATTGTCAAGCCATACATCAGCAGCACATTTTAACAGATTCAAATACAGTGGTCTACACACAATTGTTAAAACAATTGTAAAACAGAAAATGAATTACAGGCAATTCTAGACAATCACTCAAGGGAAGTGTAAGGAAATGATGACAAATAACATAATTTACTTGACATATCTGTTACCAACCAACCAAAATACTCATGAATATTTCAACTTTTCCTACCCTGCTTGCTTAGCAAATTTTGACTATGTGATAAAGATTCCTTCTCTACAAAGTATGCAGTACAGGGTAAGTTATTGTTTCTTTTATTTGCACTGAAGAATGACAGACCAGATATGTCAGTTTCCCATAGTGAACTCCTTGACAGGGCAAATATTTTTGGAAGTGAAAGTACTGAAATCTACATTAAATCCAGCTGTGACTTTAGGAATATCTACTATTGTTCCATAAAACAGCAATTGCATAAACCTCTACTGTGAGAGGTAAAGATTGCAGACATATTTTCTGCTATTTCCTGTGCTTTCACAGAATCACAGAATAGTTTGGGTGGAAAACTCATCAGATTTCTCTGCAGTTCGCTTAGTCCAACTTCCCTGATCAAGCAAAACTATAGCAGGTTACCCAGGACCACACACCCAGCGAGTATACAAGTACCTCAAAAGATGGACATTCCAAAGCTTCTCTGCGCAACCCTTATTTACGTTACACTCAACAGAATTTTTTTTTTTTTTTTTCCAAATTATCTGTTGATGATACCATTTCATTAATGGATAGAAAATTAGACTCATTTTATCTCTAGGAAGGATATTATGCTGAGATAAACACTTGAAAATTCAGCACTTAAGGGTTTTTCAGAGCATGCAAAATAACTACATCTTCTGTGGCGACTCCCTACAGATTCATTTGCCCATTTACTACAGGAACGGTTGAAAAAAGCTGAGGGTGAGTATTTCTTCTCACAGTTTTCTACAGCAATTGAAAGCCAATTTACACAAACTAAGGTAAAATTAAAATTGAAGTTTCATTTCTAATGTAGTCTTCTGAAAATAATCTAAGCTACTTCATATGCGACACAGCTGTTTTTGTGGTAAAACCGCAATATATGCAAAACAATAATTCCTCCAGAACATTCTGCCCTCATATCCCCTTATTCTTTCTGAAACTCTTAAAAATCCAAAAACATCTGTTATCAGCTAAGAAGCAGTCCAACGGCTGTCTACTTGGGCTTTCAACAGAACCTTTCCCTCCCATCTTGTCCTCTAAATAAAATCAGAAAAAAAAAAAACCTGTTCATCTGTTTATATATTCCCTTCATAAATACAAAAATAGTTCATATACCTCTCAGCAATCTGCCACGGATTGAAACTGCCTATTGCCTCATGAGAAATGATTTTTAGGTGGTGCTTGTATCTGCTGTTATAATCCAAGAGGCTCTGGAACATAGGCTTTGGAACAGAGAGAGAACCATAGCACTCATTTGGCAGAGAGCTACTTCGACTCAAGGTCTGCAAAATGTCACTTCCAGGCTGCAATTTCTCTTCTGATGTTTTGTTTTCATCAACACCACTGGAAGACATGGAAGACAGTCATTAAATCAGAAATTGATTATGAAAAAAATGTTTTTCAAAGACAAAGTCTAGTCAAATAGCAACCAAACTTTTCTTTAATGAAAGCACTATATTGAAGATGCACAGCTCAAATACTTCTCAGCTTACTGTATGGCAGAATATTCTACTTACTTGCTATTAAAAGGGTTTTCAAATATAATGTCTATTTCTGGCTCTTTCTGTCCAATTAATCTAGTTATTTGAATTGGATGTGGAGAGGAAGGTCTTTTAGCTATTGGTGCATTTTGCTGTTCTAGAACAAAGAAAATAACATTAAAAATGTTTCTTTGGAAGAGAAAAGAACCCCAACATTTAACGCTAGCACATCTGCAGAAAATATGGCTCCTCTTAAGGCCAAGTCGTACAGATAGATAAAAGCTCTTAAAATGTAAATTCAAAATGGAATTTCCAAGCCCCTAGTGTGCTAAAAATAAGCACTTCATAAACCGTATGCTTTGCAGATTTTTTAAAAAATTTTTATCTGTGGTACTTCTACAAAAGAGAGAAAGAATACTACTCTAAAATTAGTCTATTAAGTTTGGTCCTAACTAGAAGATATAAAACAAACAAGAAAAAAAAACAAAATCCCAACAAAACAAAACAAAAATCCCATCCCACACAGACACACACACACACACACACACACACACACACACACACAAAGAAAAAAAACTTAGGTCAAATATTCACCTGCTCTACTGTGAGACTTTCCAGCTGGTATAAAACAGCCCAATTAAAGTCAATGTGTGATCAGAAGTTCTCTTATTCTGGTAATTATACATAATGCAACAAGTATTTAGAGACTACAGGGAAATTACTTTGCATTAAAAAGACACTTACCTTTTTTCTCTTCCTGGGCCCAGAACTCCAAATCACTGTACACAATCTGGGTAAGTCTCCTACGTACAGCTTCCTGATACCTCTTTAGATGTATATATAAAAAAAGATTAATCAGTAAATTTTTAACAGTTTCGTTGGGCTAGTGATGATCTCATGTGAAAGCTCGCCATGATCTTTTGTAATCAAAAATAGGATTATTTTCTCCAGTTATCATAAACAGAAAGGTTGTGCATGAGACAGACATAGAAATCATAGATGATCTTGGTCAAAATGTGACTCTAAGACTCAATCAGTTGCTAGTACAATTACAACTACGTCCACCTCTGCTAAATAGAAGCTGTTCAAATAACTGAAAACCAGATAGCTCATTTGTCTGTCTTCCTTTATTACAAATAATAGTAAATTCAAATATATACTTATATGGTTACTGTCATACAGATAAAGACACTGCATAATTTAAGCTATGTGCCTCCATCTTAGAAGTAAATGGCACTAAGATTAGTAGTTCCAGATTAGGATAAATTGCTCAAAGCAGGAGGTAGAAATGAGACTTGAATCAAAGAACTACAGGGAAAATCTAATTGAAGAAAAGTTGAAAAAAACAACATATGAGCAAAAAAACAACCTCATTAAAATTTACATAGCAAAGTGGATAAACAGAAGCACAGTTAACTAACATGTTTGACTTCATCACATTTTCCTGGAATACTTTAGATGGCCATGGCAGGTTTACTTGAAGTGCTCCTGCTACTGGAATATTAGGGCCTTGTATCAAAAACACTCAAAAAATGTCACAAGTATTCAAACTTTTCCAAATGTGAGACAATCAGCAATGTAGCAACCACCATACTGACTTTCTTGATGATCTAAGCCACAGAAGTTTGAGGTGGGAAGCAGACTCAGGTCTACAAAGAGGGGAAAGGGGACACGTAGGTCAAACATACTTCTGTTCTCACTCTACTGATCTGGAAGTAGAAACTCCATTGAGCTCTTCCGGTTCGTACACTGATTTGGTCAGACCTTACTCCACCAAAAATGTAAAAAACAATTGACATCTACAACTTAAGGAGAGCAATCTGGTAACACTGAAACCAACTGAGAGACAAGTCTTACCTCAATGTCTTCCATCTTTTGCAACATTGCTTCCAAACTTGGACACTCAGCCATGGCCAAAGCAGGGGTCTGGAGTCTCTCCTGCTGCTCCATGCTCCGGAGTTGCTGAACAGTATCTTCCAAAAGATCATCTAACAGTTTTTCAGTCAGTTTATCTGCATTTGCTGCAACCTGCTAATTAAAGGAAAAAAAATCCAATGGAAAAAGAAATTCTGGTGAAAAAAAGTGTTTATAAATAAAATATTTCTAAAAACAGCTGCTTACTATAATAATCCAACATTTAACGTTTTCCTTCAATAAGAAAAGAATTTCCCCATTTTCTTCCACTTATGTGGTAAGTCGAATAAATAAAAGCAGCTTGGTTTCTACCAGGAAAAAAATCAACAGATATATGAAAAGCTCATTACTCTTTCCCCAGAAGCATTCTATTTTATGGCAAAGAAAAAAAAATCAGAAATTTCAACTTCATTCTATGCCATGACAGATAGAATAAACCTTTCTCAGTTACCCAAGTTGAATGCTTGCTTACAAATAAAGAATCCTTCAAATGACTGTTTCCAGGGAGAGAATTACTTTTTAACAAAATATAAATCCTCTCCTAATAACCACATTTGCAGCATCACTAGTACAACTTATATTTAGCCATTAAATATAGCTTAGTATAAATTGTTAGAATACTATTATGAAGCTCAGTCATGTTCTAGATGGAATTGTTATGGCCATTCAAAACAATTTAAAATGCATCTACTTTATCAGAAAGTAATCAGAAAATGAATGTTGATGTTGCTTTGGCATAATTTATTATAATAATTTAACGACCATGCACTGAAAAAGAAATACACTCTCCAAAAGTACAAAACTTTGCCAAGTATATAAACAGTTTTATATTCTTTTTTTTTCCAAAATCCGCTTACTTGCATTAAGTTGAAAATGAACAGATGTGCTGCCCCTCAATAATGCTTTATAGTTTTAAATTAATCCTTCAGTTGCATGAGCTTTGACTATACTACCTGTGCCTTGTCCAAAAGAGGTTCTAAGTGCTCCTGTACAGTTCTCTCAACTTTTTCTGCAAACTGGATGGGAGAAGCACCCTGTGACCTACCAAAAACAAAGTCATTCTGAAATACCGTATGACAAAAAAAAGTAATCATAACAACTAATCCATTTTGCTGGAGGTGTTAGGGGGAGATGGGAAGCTCTATCAGATCTGATACCAAAACCTTTTTTTCCAGTTACCAATTCTTCAAATAAGTAATTTCCTCAGCTTTTGCATTTCTTCTTATTCCTTACTAGGGTCAGTTAGAAAATGCACTCTTTGAAGGTTCTGCCTCAAGCCATGTTAGTTTTCACAAATAAAACAATACTATAAGGAAGTTACAAATGCACATTGTAACAACTAGATAATGAAATTGTGATTCTGATACCTTGTCTCTTTCTTTCATATTGAATTACTCAAATACATATTCTTACCATAGATTTAACCTTGCTAGGAATTCTGTGTAAAAGATAGTTCTCAAATTCTTTCAATGCTCACTTACAGAAACCCCAAAACAAGACACAAACAAAAAGCGCCCAGCAACCACAAACAGTAGGAAACATCAGGTATTTATCCTCAAAATCTCAACCTCACATATGGAAAAAAAATACACATGCACACACACTTGAAAGAAAAATAAAAATTCAAGAAAAAAAAGGTATTTCCTATGAGAATATCAATGTTAACCTAGGAGCTTCTTTTTCTGTGAAGCTTAGTCTTCTTCCTTCTGCCTTCCTTTTATGTGAAGTTGAGTTACCAATGAGTTCATTAAATCTTGCATTCCTGGCTGTCTTAACAGCGCTGTAAATAGTAGAAAATATTAATGATACTCCTTTTCCTCCACTACATGTTTTAAAAGTTTATTCATGGCAAATATTATTGCATTTAAACTGTGGACATACCATTTTGCAGAAGCAGGTGGAGATGTATGGTTTGGAGGTACCCAGGGTATTCTGCCCTCCTTAATCTGTCGTTTGCTCTCTTTTAGTTGGAAAGCTACAGTTGTCTCTTGAAAATGGGCACGTTTTCCTTGAGGTTGTACCTGTCTTGATTTTACAGGTTTAGGCACTCCCTTAAATTTAACACAATCACATTAAGAAAATACATCTCTGTTCTTGATATTTTCTTCCCTCTCAATCTCTTAAGTACTTCTTTGTATTCCATTTCAGAATTGGTCTTGAACTCATGACTGATACCGTTACTGCACAGCTAACAAATGCAGAGGTTTTGCAACTGGTATGAGATGGGTTACAACTATGCTCTGGCAGAACATGTCCTTAATCCCACAACTGTGAGTTTTAAAAATAGTTCCAGTTTTTCTATATTGCTCTTCACTGGAAAAAAATGCCTTTGAGATTTTCAGAATTAGACTCTTAACTCTGAACAGATCAAAATACAAAGTTTCCAAGATAACCTTTTTTACAATCATGAAACTATAAGGTTATTCTACTTATATTTGCTACAAACTAACTCCCACCTTCACTATGAATTACTGAAATGCTTAGCTTTGCTGCTCGCAATCCTCATACTAATATGGGAAGCAGTAAAATACATATTCGTGCATCTATGTTACTATACAAAACTGGATTTTTCAAGAATCCTTTAAAAGAATGTAACTGTATATTTTGTATTTGAAATATTTTCTAAAGAAACTGCTTGTTTACATTACAGAAATCTCTAGCTGGTTACAAGAGAGATTCATCAAAACACACAATGTCTGGTGAAATTGTATAATTTCTGTAATCAATGAGGCAAAATTTGATTCATTTTTACTGTAATTACCATTAAGAAAAGAAGAAAGAAAGATCACAGCTTTAAAGCCAAATTGAAAATTGAAATGATAATTTTAAAACATGAAAACGCTTTCAGGGAATGTTTTTCCTTGTTGATTTTGATATTCATTGTTTCTAATCAAAAAACATGTTTCTAATGTACAATAACAATACTTTCAAAGGTCCTAACACGATACTTAAGTCCCTTACTCCTCACCTGTTCAGAATCAAGTTATTTCGGAGGAAGCACAAAGCCTAGCAGTGTCTTAAAAGAAATCCAAAAGGACAAGTAGAGGAAAATATAAATTATTTTCTTTATCACATCTATACCTTTGATTTTGCTGGTAGCAATACTCGCTTCTTCCCCAAAGGGCCACCTTCAAGCATGCAACCCTTTTTTACAGCTCCAGCTCTTGCCAATGCATCTAAGCTTCCTTGTAAAATGGCATTTTTCTCTGGAGTTGGTGGGTCATTTTCTTCTTGGAGTGCACTCTGTGATACTTGAACATGACTGTTTGTCTTTTGAACTGCTGAAACATTTGCAGCAAATTCATGTTTGTCTGTATGAAAAAAGAAAAACTTTATCTGCAAGCACAAAGGGACAAAATCCATCCCTATTTCTGCATTTACGATTTTTGTTGCTCTGTTTAATGATGAGCTGTAAAGTTCTGTCATAATATTGAAATTTTAGAATTGTTGCTGATTCCTGGTAAACATTAAATCAACCAGCTTTCTTGCATTGTTCTGTTGCACAAAACATTTTAACTATATATACATAAACACACACAAACGTACATAATACGCACGCTGGCAGCGATAGGAACATAGCTGCCTCTCCGGAGAGAGATAATCATATCTTTTAGGCAGCAAGAGACACAATTTAAATAAAAAAGAATAGTCACAAACAGACATATAAACCTGCAGTTCTACCATGCCAGAGAAACAACTGAAAATAAATACATAGCAAGACTACAAGAATCCAATTATTACACCTTTGGGAGCAACAGGTAACGTACTACAGAACTGAGTTGCCAATGGGATAAGTTAACTGATAAAAAGTTATTTAATAATTCAGAATACAAACCCATGAAAAGTCTCCTGGTAGATGAAGGTTTCCTACGTTCTTGTCCAAGCTGCTTCTTTAAGATGAGAGGTTTCTTTTCTCCTCTTGGAGACCTAAGCTGCGTTCTGGCAGGAAGTACCATATTGCTCCCTGGTGATTTGCCCTGAAATGCTGACAGACATTTCTTTGGTTTTTTGGGTGTTTGTTTCTTTTCCAGTAATGAATCCAGATCCTGTACCAAATATTTATAATTTAAATTACTCTTTAATTAAACAATGAGAATAAGGAGAAACAAATCTTAAAGGAGTCTAAACAGTATAATATTTTGAGATGGTTTGCTTTTTATGTTCTCTCTTTCTTTTTATTTGTTTTTTTAAAGGTGATCTGTCCTTGTTCATCCAGAAGCTTCTTCACATAATCAATAACCTTCTAGAACAGGCTGGAATTTTTGTTTTTACAAATGGCTCTAGCAATTAATTGTCTATGGTATGTTCAAAAATAAATTGATACAAAGGCTACAGACCATGTATGACTACAGAATGATTAAGGACTTCTTTCAGTAACAAGCACAGTCTTAAGCAGTGCCACTTCCCTTTCTGTTACAGGGCAATTATGACTATTACTGTTTTTATAAGTAGTTCAGAACAAGAAACATATATGCACAACTCTGAGTGTTATATCACTTAAATATTGGTTTCATAACAGCTTAGGTTACACAGGTTTGTTTTTTTTTTTTTACATCTCTAATTTGGAAATGTCAGCAGAAAAGGCAATTCAGAGGGTTTTTTTTGTTATATCAAAAATGTTTGTAAAGCATCAAATATTACTAACCAATCATGTGAAGTGCACAGAGCTTAATAAATTCTTGTAGCTACAACTTCTGACCAAACACTTTACCTGCATACAGCATGAAGGAGGCAGACACTCATCACTAATCCTTACAACTAAAATATACGCTACTAAACAAAATACATAATTTTCAATGTATTGGATAAAGTGCACTCTTTTCAGCCTTGAAAATGACAAATAAATCAGACAAACTGGTACTCTATTACCACTGTAACTACCAGTCTTAATTCTCATGGGACAGCTAATAAAGAAACAATATCATAAAAAAATGCAGCAGGTAGCTCTGGTATATAAGATGCAACCTCATTTTAGACCATCATAACTGATTAAAAAAAAGAAAAAAAAACATGAACACACAATATCTCAGTCAAATATTTCAGTCAAATATTTCACCATGTCTCTTCTCTCTCATCAGAAATGAGATGTTATTTTCCTACCTCAACTTGTAGCAGGATATCTATGATAGTGTCAGAAAGAAAAGAGTCCATTTCTAGTTTGGCAGAACAGAGAGACAGTTGTCGAATGAGACTGCCCAGTTCCTTATAGTGGGTAGGAACTTGTTCTCTTTGATCAGTAAATTGATTGGCAAATGTCTGCAAGGCTCGTATAGCTCCTCTGTGTGCTGCTGCCAATCTGGATACTGTTTGAGACTAGGACATGGAAACAAACAAACAAATAAACAAACTTGAATAACTAAAGTTTCTACAAATGTTGTTACTCAAACAATTAATGCCAGAATTTCATGGGAAAATACTCAAAACTGTGATAGTTATGATGAAGATGAGGCTGCTCATGAGAAAATGTAACAGACATTTAAGTAGTCTACTAGGGATAATACCTATAAGATCATATACCAACTATCATGCTAACTTCAGTTAAACTAGTATAGTAATAGTATCTTTTTATTACTCTATGCCTAGAGAGTACAAGACACTATGATCAGACACTAAGTATGATCACAGAATTAAATTGAAAATGATAGATATTATAAAGTGAAAGATAATAGACAAAAATATCAGAAAGGATGACCAAGTTACATTAACAGAAATTTTAAAGAGTAGTGAATAGCAGAATGCAATGCTATTCATAAATGAAAGTAGAATAAAGGAGAAATTAGAAGCAGCATAAAAGTAGAGAACAGCCGTTTCCTCTCCAGTTTATTCTGGGGAAAAAGAGGGAAGCAGCATCAGATCAACCAAGCCATATTTCTGTGGTAACAAAGCAAAGGGAGAAAGATAGAAAAAAAACACACACAGACCACCTACTCCCTTCTGGAAAGGGATCAGGTATACTCTAGATAACTTGAAATCTGACATACACAATTTACTGAGAAAAAAAAAATCTCTCAAGAAATGAGTGGCATCCTGAAAGACAATTACTTCCTACCTTTTTAGTATGCTTGATTTTATGAGGACTCAATTTGTCTAAATTATCCTGAATTTCTTTTACCTGTTTATCAAAAAAGGAGGGGGAGGGGAAGTCAGTCAGAGTCAGTACCATATCTATAAATGAAATATAAATCTGAGTGAAAATAACATCTGAGTTAAAGCCCAGACTTTCCAAAAGTATTACTCAAATCTCTATCCAGGTATCAGAGAGATTAGTTTTATCATTCACATCCAAACTAAAAACAGTCAGAGAAATGTTGATCAAGATCTCTTGTTACCGTTCATTTCTGTTGAAGTCATCATAATAATCTAACTACTGTACATCCCAATTTTAAAGGAATTGGTTCTATATACCCCAATAGGCTCTTACTTGTTGCTGGAGAACATACAACTTCCGAGCTGACTGCACAGTTTGCTCCTGCCTCCTAATGCGAATTCTTTGCTCTTCACTAGGATCCAAAATTTCATCTCTCTCTAGAAAGCATAAAATACAGAGTTTAATATCTTAATCTAACTTGGGAGAAGCCTGAAAAGTCAAATGAACAACATAGGGGACCAATGCAATGTCTGAAAGCACATTCAATGTGCCAACACACAGCCATAAATTAGGTGAATCAGATTTTACTAAATGAAATATTGTCAACTCCTGGTCTCTTTCTTATTACTGCTAATGAAGTAACTAACTACAATGCTAATTCTTTGCAGTCTGAAGATACAACTAATTGTGGCACCAACGTTTTTCACAGAAGGTGTTAAGTCAGCCTACCTTGAATTTACTGTCATTGCAGGCATTTATTATCTAAACTAGATAGCCATTTTACTTTTTATTGTTTTTGAAAAATAGTCCTTAAAAATATAGAATTAAAGACCAATTCTAATTCAAGTCAAACAAGAGAAAGAATGAAACAAACTACCATTTGCTTATATAAAATACATTTTTTGTCTTACTTTTTTTAGAGATTTCTTCAATTTTCTGGATACAACTCCTCAATTCCTTTTGCAGACGTCGAACTTCCTGTACATTTTCATCATCTTTTTTTCTGATATTTTTCTTGGACCCTGGTCCAGGGTCATGGGTGGGCAGAGAATCTAATACAGATGGTATTAGCCTTCCCTCATTTGGTGCATAGAGTGAAAGTTTAGCACTGGGGCTGTTGGTCTCCACTGTGGAAGGCTGGCCAAGTTTGTGCTGGCATTTTAAGGCAGTCCAAGAATTCAGTGCATTTTTCTCCTCTAGACTTTGAAATAGTTCATTTTTGTGTAGCTGGGACCTCTTGGCCAACAACTGTTTATTGGCAGCAACTCCAAACACCTGCTGCTTTACTTGCCCTTCACAATGTCTTTGTCTTACGTCTCTTTTGGCTAGCTGAATGGCAAATTTTAGTTTCTCTTCAGATATCACTGAAAACATGCCAGAGCTTCTTATGCTGGGATCTTCACTGCCACCAAGACTCCTCTGATCCTTGGATGGCTTCAGCTTTTCTATTATAATTGGATGAGGGCTAGGAAATCTGACAGACAAATTCTCTGGAAGTGCAGGCACATTCCTATTAAACTGGAGCTGTTCCAAAGTTTAAACAAAGGCTAATATTATGCAGAGCACATTACACAGATAATACATCTCTAGCACACAAGAGTAGGCAAAATGGATCTGCTTTCACATCAGGATTAATTCTGTCATGGTGGCACTTCTCCCTGTGCCAACTTCTCCCACGCAAGTCTTTATCCCTACCCAAACGAACACCAGTATTCAAAATTATTTTCATGTAAGCATGTAGATCCTTTTATAAATACTATTAGGCACTGTTTTTGCATCATAGGCATACATTGACAAAAACGGTCCAAAATTTCCAGGAAACAGACAATGCCATTACGAAGATTTTTAAGTATTACAAAAATGTAAATAATTAGTTATAACAATAATGTAACATTTGTAATATGAATTCACATAATTATATAGAGTAAGTCATGAATAAGCTCGTAAAGGTAAAAAGAAGATAATGTATATGCAATGACAGGGAAATGCATGGCAGAAGCACAGCGCCACAATAAAGGATTTATGTTCTGCTTCCACACAGCAAAGGCTAATAAGAGGCTGAGAGAGGCAAACAACTTTTACTCATGCAATTGCTGATCTCCTCACAGAAGGAGGACGTCATGCTTTGTACATCATTGTCCCGCAAGCAAGTACAGAGATTTGACACCTGCTAGCAAGCTACCTCACAGAGTGGGTCACAACCATGTCTTTCTGCTGGCCTTAGAGGAGAAATAATTCCGTATCAATAGAGCAGGCAAATACCTGTGTTTGTAATACTGTGGCTTCATTCCTGAAGCGCGGGGTATTGGATGCAAACGTAGCATCGGATGCAGATGGCTTGCTTGGTCCCATCCCGTTGGCTTGCCTCACGGAACAGGATGTGACCTCCCGCGGGGCACACCGGCACTCTCCAGCCCCGGAAAACGGCGGGCGCTCGCCGGTGCCGGTGTCGGTGTCGGTGTCGGTATCGGCGTCGGCGTCGGCGTCGGCCCGGCCCGCCCGCCGCGCAGAGGCGGTTCAAACCGAGCCTGGCAACCACCGCCGCAGAGGCCGCCGGGAAGCGGCGAGAGGGCGGGGCTACGGTGGCCGCGGCGGCGGGCGGCGCAGGCCGGCGGGCGCGATGGGCTGGGAGGAGAAGCAGGTGCGCGGCTACGGCGAGTTCGCGGAGACGGCGCAGCGCTGCCACGGCCGGCCCATCTTCGCGCTCTTCTGCGGCGACAAGGACGCCGCGGGCCGCAGCTGGTGCCCGGACTGCGTGACGGGTGAGCGCAGCCGCCCCCATGGCTGGGCCCCAGCCGGCCACCCATGCCCCATGGGCAGCCCCCCCCCCCCGCCCGGTGCCGCTCGGGAGGGAAGCGCTCGGCAGCCGCCAGCGTCCCCGCCGGCCGCCCGGCTCCACAGCGCCGCGGCGCCGCCGCCGCTGGGACCGGGAGGCGGCCGCGTGGGCAGGCGGCTGTGCCGCGCTCTGCTGCTCCAGGCTGCTGCTCGGCTGGAGCGCCTACCAAAGCAGCTGCTTCTGTCGGCTCTGCAGGCAACGGGACGTGCATCCTAGAGTCAGTCAATTCCTAGGGTCGATTAATTCAATCAATTCAATGTATTTATCAACTGCAGCTTCAGGCCTGGCAGGCAGATGTAACATGGACTTGGTAGCTCTTCCTAGTACATCACACTGTGCTTTACTCAATCATGTATGCCATTATATATGGCAAGAGCTTACTGCTTTTCAAAAGAGCTCTCTTAAAGGGAGGCAATAACATTTATTTGGTTACTAAGTAGAAAGGGACTTCGGGTCCCTGTAACATCAGTAGTTCTGTAAAACTTCTGTCTATAAAACCTTCTGTCCCAGACAAAGTATCAGCTCTAGCAACCTTGTTTGTCCAAGCTGATCCATGCAACTCTGTAGCACCATAAAAGTATCAATTACTAACTGATTAATAAATTACTCTCTAGCTGAACCCATCGTGAGGAAGGAACTTCATAATATGCCTGATGGGTCTGTATTCATCTACTGCCTAGTAGGAGACAGAGCCTAGTAAGTAAAATATTTTAATGCTAATGGCTGATAAAATTTTGTTATTTGTGGATGAATCTTTAACAAGCACGTTAACTGCTCTTTTCTGTAAGAAGTGAAATATCTTGTGGTCTTGGAGGTCTATACCATGCTAATGTCAACTGGGTTGGGGAGCTGGAGTGCTTTGAATCATCTTTGTGAAAGAATTTTAACAAGCTGATCCCAAGTACCTCTGTATAAGCTGTTACTCACTTTCTCCCTGAACAGCTGGAAAGATCCCAACAATGAATTCAGAAAGAATCTGAAACTAACAGGAGTGCCTACATTACTTAAATATGGAACAGTAAGTCATTTGTTGCATGTCTTTAGTATCCGTGCATTTGAGTGAGACAGTGGCAGGAACTTTTGGCTATAAATTTATATTTACCATCTATGTTGTCTTATCCCTTCACATTTAAAAAGGGCAGATAATTAGGAACAACTCTTCTGCTGCCCAATCCACTTCTGGCTCAAACAGACAACTGATCTGTCTTCCATAGAATTTTCTCTGTAATAAACACGCAGTAAAATAGTGGTTGAAAGGGAGAGGAAGTTCTTAAAAACATTTGTTAGCTTCCTGACTTGCAGCTCCTCTGGCTTTAGAAAATCTAACTGTAGAATTATGGAACAGTATTAGCATAGTACACTTCTGATACAAACAGACTATAAAGTCTCCCGGTTTTCAGTTGAAGACACTAAACCTGTCAGACCACGTTTTAACTTGTACAAGTTAAATTAATTAGCAGTTACATTCCAAGGAATGATTCAGAACAAAATACCCTCAGGCATTTTTCAATTATGTTCTACTATTTGCTCCCCTCAACTATTGAAAAATAATTGCTGAAGCAAAGTTGTCATATATGGATAGTTCTAATCTTGAACAGGATTTTGAATCACCCCTAAAAACATGTTACTTTTCTTTCAGCCTCAGAAGCTGGTTGAAGAAGAATGTTTTAAGGCAGAGCTTGTGAGGATGTTGTTTACTGAAGATTAAATCTTCTAATAGTTGATCATTTATTAAGATGCACATCTCATTTGTTCTATTCTCTCAAAGGAACTTTGTGTTTTCCAGACTATCATTGTTAATTACAATGTCTGACCAGTCAAAATAAATGTAATTAAGGTCCAAACCTTCCACTACATTCTCAAAATGCAAAATGGCATCATTCCTTGCTTGTTGAAATAAACCTGTACTTGCAACAAACAGTCTTGTTCAAGCACGCTGAGTTCATATTCTGAAACACTTTACATACATTTTCTTCTTTTCCTCAACACTGCATAGCTCAAGTAGATAATCTTTAAAGAATCCTTAAAGAATACACACAAACAACTGCTCTTCAATAGAGTTAAATAAACCTATTAATGGTAGTGGAGTTGCTAGTGTGGTATATGCATATTGACTCGTGTTTACTGTAACATTTCAGGCAAAAGGAATGCTCCCCTCTAAGCAGAGGGGAGTACTTTACTATCCTGTCTCATAAGAATGCAAGTCACCACAGTTGCTAGAAGAGAAAATGAAAACTTACCAGATCAGCAGCAAGTGCTCCTTGTTTAGCCTCCATTTACTGATAAATAACACTGACTTACTATTAAAGGTGTAGCTTAGCAACTAAATACAAAGTATAAAAACAAGAATCTATTCATTCTTCCTAAACTGGAATTTACAAAGCTACCAAAGCCATTAAGACAAATTTTCAACACCTAAAATAGACTAAACACATAAGCCATTATCAAGTATGATGAACTGAAGGCTAACACTCTTAAGTGTCGCTGGTTTGATGGTCAGTGTACCTGCTCTTACAAGAATATGAAATAATGCATGAATATCCAGAAAGGGGAAAAAATATCCCAGAAAGGTAGAACAAATTGTCTAAACTGAGCCTAATCTTCAGAAGCAGAACATTCAAAATATATTTTTAACTTAGTTTAATATATTATATTTTAACTGTAATTAAAGTATAATTTTAATTATAAGTGACAAGTCAGTTTATATAGAATGTGTAAAGTCTAAGAATTATGCCACTTTTTTGATTTTACATTTTATTCTTCATTATAAAATGAAAACTATACTCAACTGAATACAATCTAAAAATAACAAAATTAAATCCTTGTCAAAGGCCAAATGTTTTTCTACTAGTTCAAGTATTTACACCTTTAACACATTATTTTTACTAAACTTTCTGTAAGAAAGCCTACAAGCACCTAGTATGTCACTGGCAGAAAGTGTGTGTTCCATTAAAATACACTGACTTTAATGGAATAGATATAGCTCTAGCCAATTTCCCTACTTTCTGTTTAGTACTTGCATAATATCTGACTGCAAGACTATATTACTTAACTCTGCCTCTCTCATGCAGTCCTTGTGTCTTCACTCTTTAACTTCTGTCTCTAAATTACTGTAAACAAAACTGTTTAAGACTCCCTTGCTAACAATTATTATCTACAAAACAGAAATGACAAATTATAGCTCAATTCTGTTTCAATGTAAATGTCTGCACTGTAGATTTTGTATCTATTCACTTTAGCTTTGCTCATCCTGCAGTTATAAAAAGTACACAGCCTTCTTAGCAACACTCAGAGACATAGCTTTGTTCTCCAAGAAACACACCACTTAAAAGTCAAGTTTCTGAACTATACTTTTTTGTTAGCTACTTAAGTGAGTGTGCTAAAAAAAGCCTGCATTTTGTTTTCAAGAGGAGCAAAGACTGATAATAACACTCTCTTGAGATTGTTCATGCTACAAGTTACAGAACTATAAATTTATTAGTTTTTATCTTTTAAATGTTGATACAAGTTACGGCAAAAAAAAATAACATAAAATATAAGAGAAGCCAAGTCACTTGATAAATCAAAAAGAGATGAGCTATAGAAATGAGCAGGTAAACTTATATACTTAAGTACCTACCAAGTAGGCACCAATTCTACCAAGAGTCCTCTCTTACAAGCACTTGAAGCGATACAAAGTACCACCTTGTCACTCTGCAACACTTCATTTTACTGAGGTATTGTTCTGTTGCTGCTGCTCTGCCAGTGCTTGCTGGAGGCGCATTCTTTTCCGTGAGTAGTGTTGCCAGTGAAGAATTTGTTGCTCATCAATAAATTTAGCACACTGAGCATTTACCAGTTCTTTGCGGAAGTGTTCATACTGGAGCAGCTCTAACATATGCAAACATTGAGGATACCTGTGTTAAAAATAAACAGATGCTTTACTAAGAGCTTTTACAAGGTACACTAAGACTTATGTCTCCAATAACTAGGCAGAGCGTGATTTTTGTTTTTCACATATGTGCTTTACTCAAAAATCAAAACTCAAACTATAATGTTCCAGGCATTAATATGTACCTTAAAAACTTAAATTTTATTGTAGGAAAGGAGTCCAATAACATCTATCCAGAGTTGCATACACATGCTTGCATAGGGTAACTTTTCTACTAGATTTCGTTAAAGCAAACATATATATCAGCTACAATATCTACTTCAAGAGCTCATTTAAAGAACAAAACAGGAATTGTTTTCCAAAATGTGAGCGAGAGTGCAACAATAAGAAAAATGGAAAACTATCCTTTACATCATATAAGCAAGAACTTAAAAAACAAAACAAACAACAAAAAAACCAAAACAAAACAAAACAAACACTCTCCAAACATGGCTACTGGACCTAACTGAAATGTTTTTTTAAACAGATATTTTAAACAAATGCTAAACTGCAGCTGGTAGTTTGCAAAAGGAAAATTCACTGAGCAGCTGATGAAAGACAAGTTCTATCATTTTATCTATCCTCTTATAGCTGGGCCATTGGAAATAGCAAAACACAGTGGAGAAGGCAGAGGCAGGGTTGTAGGCAGGAATCAAGTACTGATATATTGCTACACAGCAGCTAGCAAAGGGCGAGCAACACATTGAGATTCACAATGCTAATTGATTTTAACACTTACTTTAGGTATTTTGCATATTCAGGTTCCTTCCAATAAAGTAAATATTTAAGATAATTTACAAAAGTTTTGTCTTTGAAGTAGCCTCTCTGTGCAAGGACTGAAATAAGATGACAAATAAGGAACTGTCAGTTACAGATGTAGGAAAAAAAATTGTCTAACTTGAAAAGAATACATGCCAAAATACACAAAAGAACATGACTTAAAATTTTAAGAGTACAGTAAAATTTTGATCAATTCAAAATAAAATTAATACACAGGGAGAAAAGTATATTTTATGTCAGCATTCCAAGCATAAGAAGGCAGTCTCATCCCCCTTACAGTATCTGTCTTTCATAAAGCAATAAGGTAGAGAACAGCTGTTCATAATTTCTTTTATTGTAGCATCAAAATTGACACGAAAATTCAAGGGAGAAGTACAGTATCTTAAGCTGCTATTAACACTGATGAAATACTGTTTTTGCATAACCCCCACTTGTTATAAATCTTGACCAAGATAAGTATTTATAAGCTACTTTTATCCTGTGAAAGCTAAATTCACTTTTCTGTGTTTGGCTTTATCCAAACCAAAGACCACTGATATTCATTTCTCAGGATGTTCACATTTACTTTGAAATACTTACAGTTAAGGTAATTTGGATTAGCCAGACATTGAACAAATTCCAACTCCAGCTGGAACCGCAGTCGATTTCCTGTATCATCTAATATACGTCAGAAAAACAGTTAAGAACTGGACCTATCCAACAGATTTAGAAGTCAGTTTTTCAGGTTGAGCAGCTAGGAGACAGTAAGTTTAAAAAAAAAAGGGTAATAATAATTTCCCATAATCAACATAAATCAATCTAGCAAAAGGTTCTTCATTACAATAATCAGTGTTGCACCTGCATTAATAAACATGGTGATTACAGCTGAACAAGATAAAAGATTTAAAAATTATTTAAAATGAAGGAACAGGAGAGGCAAGGAATTTAGGATATTTATACAGAAAATATTTAACAGAGTGAGAAGAGAGAACAGCAAGCAGCCCAATGAAATCCTAGTTTTATGTAACTGTAGCAGAGAAGCAGAGAAAGGCAGCATTTTTTTTCTGAAAGATGATGTCTTCATATGGTGCATGAGTGAACCCTGCAATGTTCTCATGCTAAATATACACCAAACCCTAGTGGTGACCTCCAAAAGGCTTGATGCTGGCTCCAGTATCAACACCTTTATTAGAGATTTTGAGGGGATAGAGCAAGTTTGCTGATCATAAGGAATAAGAAGGCACTGGCTGATACATCAGGTGTCTGTGCCAATATTCAGCAGGGCCTCAATGGGCTGCAGAAATGAGACAATAGGTGTCTTATTAAACTTGAAGGGAAATGGCAAGACTTGCACCTAAAAGAAATAATCCCCTGTACCAGTACAGGCCGGGAGAGGGGAGGGAGTGTCAAGTGTCTGGAAAGAGGCTCTGCAGAGAAGGATGTGTGGGTCCTGGTGGACAAGCTGGCCACAAGTTAGGTGGAGCGCTGCTGGTCTTCACACACTCGTGATGTCACACCAGAAGACCTGTGTCCAGCTCTGAGCTCCGCAGTATGAGAGACAGACATGGGCGCACAGGAGAGGGCAAAACACTGTTGATATGATACTTCCAAAACTTCGGAGAAAAAATAGGTGAAATTAATTTGTTAAAAGGCTGCCACTAAAATGCAGAATTTAGAGCATTTCCATACTATGGAAATATTTGAGGTTCTTACAAAAAAAAAAAAAAAAAGAAACTTGATTAGACAATAAGAGTACAATATAAGGCAAGAGCGTGGGAAAAGCTCAGTGAAGAACACTGGTAATTCTTAAGGATAACAAACAAGCACACATCCATTGTGACAAATGAAAAGGGCTCCCAGCTCTGCATGGCCTGCTGTCACCTACCAGAGCCCACTCATGCCCAGGCCTGAGCCTGATTTTCAGCTCCAGCTCTCAGCTAAAACCACCAATGAAATCTAACATCAGGACTGAGATGCTCCTAAAGCAACGGCATCTAAAGATATCTTTCTTTCTCTAATAAGTTATCCAGGCACAGGTACAAGTCCAGAGCCTACAGAGGACCGTGAGAACTACTGCTCTCCACAGAAATAAAGCTCAGCCTCTTGCAATAAGGCCAGAGGGATGGACTGAAGGCAGCGCAGTCCCAGGCCTGCAGCTCGGAGCCCTGAGGTGACCTCGGAGCCCTGAGCTAGCAACGAAGTCGGGTCAGCAGTGCGAAGCAGTAGGAGGGCGGGGAGGCGGGGCGCGCCTGAGAGGAAGCGGGGCCAAGGTGCAGAACACAGGACAGAGCCCCCTCCCGCCCCCTTCCCGGGCCGCGGAGCTCTCACCTGCCTCCATGACAGCACCTCCCGCTGCACGCCCAGCCCCAACAAAATGGCGGCCGCCACGCTCAGACGGAAGCCGGCTGGCTAGCAGCACTGTGGGGAGCTGGGAAGCCGCGGTTGCCCCGCAACGGCGGCAGAGGCGGGACGGAGGCGGGCGCGCGGCCCGCGCGGGAGCGTTGCCAAGGTGACGGGTCGTGGGTAGCGCCGTTTTCCTGCGGGAAAAGCGTCCCCGCGCGGTGCTGATCAGTTACAGCTCTCAAACATGGTGGCCGCGTCCCGGCCTCGCTGGTTAGGGTTATGTGCTGCATCACATCCCTCGCGAAAATGATCATAACCTTCATTCTTTGATTTCCAGAGTGAGGGAATGTGTATTGCACAGAAGGATTACTTTTCCCACGCAGTGTTACACAGAGAAGCACAGAGGAGATAGACAGGATTATGAATTTTGATTGACAGGAATGTGATGAATTGGAGTGTGATGGGCTTCACCCCTTCCCCTTGTGAGGGGCCACCTCCCACACACGCATACCCTAAGGACCTGCTTCCAGGTCTTTGGGATCCACTTGAACCAGGACTGGCCACAGCTCTGGGAAGCTGCCTGTCCTTTCACACTGTCCAGCTGCCCCTGCTCTCCTTCAGCTCAGCTCAAGCATTCAAGTTGGAGAGACCACTATCACCAAAGTAGAACTCTGGCATGTTTTTCAGACAGAGTTCTTTTTTTGTTGTTGTTGTTTTTTAAATCAAATCACATCACTCTGAGAACAAAACAAACTGGTCTCCACAGCCTTTGCTGGTGACCTTTATGCAGCAATTACCAAAAATTTATAAAAATGTCACATATGAAATGTTACTTCCCGTGTGGTCTAGTGAAAGCATGATTGTATCATCCTTGTGTCTGCATTTTCTAGGCTTGCTTTTTAGAAAACGTTGCATTTCTCCTAAGAGTGTATGGCTGTTATCCAAATAAAATAAATCAGACATGTGACATAGCATCAAATAGATAAGAGAATGTTTAAGCATTTTAAGAGAGAGTTCTTTGTAGTGCTGTACTGCTTCGAAGCCATGTCAGCAAAATTTCTGGAAGAGACCCGTAATGTAACTGACCCAGCAGAAATGATGGACTTGGCTATCAAATGGGTGCAGAAGTCTTTTCCAAGTGTGGAATCAGTTTCTACAGAGACATTGCAAAGTTGGTTGGAAGAAAAGCCAGACAAGCTGCTTATATTAGTAAGTAATTTGATCGTTTGAAAATTAAAGGAAGTTATGTTTAAAATCAAGCAGAAATAATTATTTTCCATTCAAATCGTCTTATAATATACATTAAGAGGTTACTACTTTTCTAGCACTACAAAATATTTTTCTAACACTAGAAAAAATGAATAAAATTTCTTTTTTAGAATTATGTCATTAGAGCTAAGGGTAAATCTAGGGAAATTAAATGAAAGCAAAGGAATTCTGTGGACAGCAGAACTTAGGAAATAGGGTTTCCTGTGGCTTTCCTCCAGTGTCTGAAGCATTGGCTGTGCACTGGCTGTGGCCTCCCCATAGTGGAAGCCGTGGGAGAGTCTGTCTCTAGACAGTATCTGTGTCAACTGCCTTGAACCCATAATCAGTATCTCCATGCTGGGATTTTTATACTGCTCCCCTGCTGCCATCATTGCTCTTTTAGGGATGCTGGCATGGCCTGGAATGGTCATTTTTGCCCAGAATCTTTGCGTTGGTGTTTCTGTTGTTGCTAGCTTTAGTGAATCATCAACACTCTGGGTTTCTCGGGAAGGCCCTATGTTCCAGATCTGAACATGCGTGAGTGCGATATTTTTGGCGTACTAAGCATGGCTAAGCTACTGTTTACAGAAAAATAATGTTAGAATAATGGTTTGTTCTATCCTAAAATGGGGCTTTTGCCAGAATAGCAGTTATATTGCAATTCCGTTAGAAAGTACCTTTAGGTGCATTAGGTAGACATGCCTGTTTTTTCTTCTTTTTTCTTTTTCCTCTAGATCAACATATCTAGGAGAGAAGAAATTGACTTTGTACCTTATATTTGTACTTGCAGGACATTCATTTTAACTTTGTACTAGATAAGTCACTTTTGATCAGGTCTAGAGCAGAAAAAAAAAGGAAAGTAGAGATCAATCTCAAAATGTATTTTATTTATTTATTTTCCCATTTCTACATACTGAGATGACCTTGAGGAGTGGACTTTGTTTTGTTTATAATAGCAAGTTTGCAATGAGCCAAGGAGATTTCAGTCAGTCTCTGTAGTTAATTCATCAGCTTAAAATTTAGCTCAGAGTGAATCCAGTTAATAAATACACCAAGAGTGAGAGGAGAGCTGCACTCTTGCATCAGCACTCTGGAGAGGAGCCCAGCTTCAGAGGTTGTAAAATTATTCCAAAACTTGCAGTTCTGCCTCATGTTACATACTTATTTATTTATTTATTTGTAACACTTTGGCTAAAATAAACCTGTATGGTTTAGCACTGTTAGCCTAGCTTAGCTACAGTGCTATCATTAGCACTGTGTACAGGCTTATTGGATTACCTGAAACCTGGTAATTTTTTTTTAAGGAAATGATGGCTATTTTCACTCTTTAAAATGTCTTGGTTTCTTGGTATCCTGGTTAGCAATTTTCCATAATACCTTCTTTTTTTAGATAGCGTGTTTCTTTTCCCCCTGTAAATTGGGTTACAAAAATATCTAAAAAGGATTTATGCTTTTTTTTTCTTAATAAAATAGCACTGCTTTTTGCAGATGAAATTTTAGTGGTTTTGGAATACAACTGTTACTATACCAAAACATACCAAGTCACTCCCCAGTAAACACAGACTTCAGGCTAAAAGCAGAGATCAAATAGATCCCTCGTGTCTGCATTGCTATTCTGGAATGTGATTTCTCTCCCAAGACTGAGTTCAGATGAGACAATCCTATGAAAAGGTTGGTCACGGGAACTAAATTGCTATGTAGGTTTGCTAGAATTAAGTCAAGCATCTTGATTTTTGACCACCAAAACTAGGAACAAAGTTAAAAGTCAGTCATACTATCATGGCCAAGAACATTCTGTAGGCAAAGAGGGATTTTTTTCTCCCTCAATTTAATCAAACTTCCAGGGCTTAAGTGTTAACATAGGCGTGAGGCAGAATTTTTCCTTATCATTGCTGTGTAACAGTGACAACATCTCTGCCTCAGTTTCTCCTTCTGTAGGGATTAGACTGCAGCCCATGTTATTGACTCTATCTGAACACTGTTGCTTAGTTTTTATTTTCTCTGAAGCATGTTGACAAAACATGCTAGAATTAAAGTTGGGTGTGACTTATTTAAGCCGAAACATTATATGGATGAGTTTCAGAGAATCTGAAGGACTAGAGGCTATATTATATGATTTTTGTACAGATTGAAGAGAATTGCACTGGCACTAACTCCTTTTTAGAAAATGAAACAGCATATGGAGTAAGTTCACAAAAATCTTCAGAAGTTCCAGAATCTGTTCATTATCAGAGAACACCATTAGATGGAGCCACTTTCGAGAACCGAAAGTAGCAAGGTTCCGTTATTCACTGGAGAAAATTGCACTGAATTGCTATTAGATCTTGAATGTGGACACTGTTGTCAGGAGTCTGTCTATGAGATCATAGCACAGTGCACTGTCATCAGATAGAAAAGCTGTCACAGCAAGGTTTTATCACTGAAAGCAATGATCTCGTGGAACAAAAAGTACTTCATGCCTAGTGCTTGGATCCCAAGCCATCCTCTTTGGTTTGTATATTTAACCATCTACTTCAGCATAGAAAGAAAACTTGGCATTATCTATATCAATACATCTTGAAGGATTTTATCCGTAAAATGTCAGGCATTTTGTCTGCAGAGTGGAGAGTATCCTATGTTAAATATGCTTAAATAACAGAGAATAAAGTACACATTATGTTATATTTATAACAAGTCAGTATGTAGTCTGCATTTTTTATACTCATGCTATAATTGTACTAAATAGAAGCAAGATCATAGTTATCATTGGCTGAAACAATTGTTAGAATATATTTAATTAAAGGCTTAGCTGTTCACTGAGTTCTATATTTGAGGTTGAGAAACAGATAACATGCATTTCAAAAGGAAAACTATGATAGCCTATTTGAATCTAAACATTGTTCAGTGATTTTGTAAATTTAGTCATCCAAAGGCTTGAAAGTCTGTCTTTTGCTGCAGACACATATATGTATATATATATATATATCCATCTTTGGACAAAAAAAAGAAGACACTTTGAAGTTTAAATGTCAAGTTTGTATTTTGCATGGTCAGAAAGTATGGGTTTTTTTTTCTTTTTGTATCATGAGCTGGTTAAAAATGTAGCAGTGTTCTATTCTTAGGACATCCGAAAGGCAGATGAATTTGAAATCAGCCATTTACCAGGAGCAATACGCATTGACCCTGAGAGTAACAATATACACGAAATTCTCCAAGAACATCTTCAGAAAGGTACTTACTGCTTTTCATCTGAAGCGCTTTTAAAGATTGCTATGATTTAGTTTGATCTTTTTTTCTGTGGCACTTAGCTGAAGGGCACAGGAAAAACGTCATAAAGGATTTTGCATCAAACTAAGGAAATAGTTCACATAAGTGTGAAATTCATGAAAACTATATCCTTTCTATTTTATCTTGTGTTTTTGCTGTGTTCAGTGAGTAAGAAACAAATGATTAATTTGGTGCTTAGACTAATAAAGATCCTCATCCCAACTACAGATGAGGTCATATTATTTGTAATAATTGTAAAAATAGACTAGAGGTTCTGCAAAACTCAAGAGCTGAATAAGACTTCCTTCATCACATACAGGAACGTTGTGAAATGCTGGAAATTTTGGATGTCTAGGTTTAGATTGTTTGCATTTGTCTACACCAGACTAGCAAGTAGGGAGGTTTGTAGGTTTTTGTAGTAGGTAAATAAATTTTATTTCCACCTCTAATTACACTTTGTGTTTTTTTTTTCTATTTCAGAACCTGAAAAACAGAAACGTGTAGTTTGCTATTGCACTGTGGGATACAGAGCTTCCCTGACAGCTCAGAGCCTGAACGAGTTCTTGTCTAGTGAACGCGGCCAAAAACTCAAGCCTTTTCTGAAGATTTATAATGCAAAAGGCGGATTGGTAAAATGGGCCAGAGAAGGAAAGGCGATGGTAGATAAACAAGAACGTTCAACACATCTTGTTCACCCCTACAATGCTGAATGGGCCAAATTGCTGGAACCTGAGCTGCAAGCTCAGATCTAAAGTGGTTTTAGATTTTCTTGGAGCCCTTGGTAAATCAGCACCCTCAAACCAAATAGTAAGGCTAATTATGTGGAGAAACAGACAAGATTTTGGGCTTCTAGGTGCTATTTTAATGTTAGTGGTAACAGAGAATGAAAACAGATGATGATGTACTAGTTCAGTCCTCAAGACTGACACTTCTCAAGTATAAACTGAAAGAGCTGCTGAATTGCATACAAATCTGCTAGCTGAAGTCATCTGAAAATCAAGACAGTAAAATCTCAGGCCTATAGTTTCATTGCAAACTGTATGAAAAATACTAAACCAAATGCAGTGTTGAGTATGTGGAATGTAAGCAAGAGAAGCATTTCAATTGTTCTATATTTGCCTGCCATTCCTCTTATTTGAAAATTGAATAGGGACTTCCATTTCATAAAACATCCCTATCTGCCACCAGGTCCAACATGTCTCTGACTGTTAAGTATTAACATTCTAATAAAAGTGAATCATACTAATGAAACGATGAAGCTAAATAGAAAAAGAAAACAATTTATTTCTAGCTTTTAACCCCTCATCTCAACTATCTGAATTAAGAGAGCAACTGTCCCCTCACCTTATACGTGGATATCTAACTATGCTAGAAATACCATTACATCTAATTTTAAAGGTAAAACAAAACGCATGATCACTGGTAATGAAAACATAATGATTAGTGAGATTCCTTCCTGCGGGCAAGTAAAACTCTAAGTATCCTGTACAAATTTAACCCACAAGCTCACCCACACATGGTGAAAATAACTTTAATTCTTAGTCTTTGCAAAGGTGGTGCACAAATTGATACAGTGTTATGAATGCCTACATAAATATTTGGCAAGAATATAAACCCTCTCTAGCTCCAGGCTAGCCAAGTTATAGTTAAGATTATACAGCATTCAGAAAAACAAAAGTATTGGATTTCTTAGGAAGCTAATTTAAATATAACTGTTTTAAGTAAGGACTGTAACCTTTGAACTTTAGGACTATAGCAGAATATGCTTGAATTATGTCTAACATATATACTTAAGTAGCTTCAAGTAGCCTGCAGTTTATGAATGTTACAGAATTATACTGATAAAGCACATCTTGACATGTTATTTGCATTATATTCAACTTTATTTTCTTACTCTATTGCAGAGTTAAAAATCTTAATTAAAATATGTTGAAATTAATTGGCATAAAAGTGGAGTTTCTCAGAGCTGGCATTTTATGGTTCTTTCATTCATTGTTCATGTATGATAATTAATAATATGTCTCAGCCAGATAGCTATTTTTCTAGCTCAGTGGGAGTAGCCATTTGTGGTTTGAATTTATGCCTTTTCCTAGGCCACTTTATTTTTTAAGAAATGAAGATTTTTTTAATGTACAGTTTTATATAGAACATTACAACTAAAAGAAATGTGAAACTATAGCTATCACTGTAATTATAATTTCTGAGATGCCTGACTTTGCAGTCCTACAGTCTGGCAGAAAGAAAAGACTTTGCAGTCCTTGGCAGAAAGAAAAGGAAAAAATCTCAAGGTCAGATCTTTCTTTTAAAAGAATTATAATATTACATTTTTCATTATAATTTTATTATATATTTTTGTATGTTGCATATAACATATATATAACTCTTTCTTAAGCATATTCAGATCAGTATAATTCTTTCCATTTACTTAAGGGGGTTTTGAGTCAATCATCACCCCACCTCTAAGATTCACTTCAGACACTCAGGAGGGAAAGGCTGAAAATATTAGTGGAAGATGAGCACAAACCATTGATTCACTGGTCACTGAGAGCCTAAATAAAGACTAGTCAATATTTAGATTTCTGAGATGGAATAGTGAGAAACCTAATTAAAACACATTAAAAATGACCAGTCAGGAAAAACAGAAATGCTGCTAGGAAACAGGGATTGCAAGAAGAGCTCTTGTGCCCACCCTTTATCCTCAACATGTGGAGCTTTGGAATGGATGAGCCTTGAAATCATAGAGGCTTATGATTTGTAGAGCAATACTCCTAGAGCAATACTCGTTTCACTGTAGACAGACATTTTGGCTTTGCAACTGGCTGAATGTGTTGCCAATCTTGCAATGCCCTGCTTACTTTTCTTTCTTCTTGTCCCTGTACATGGGTAAGTATGCAAACTGTACCACTGCTATACCCTCTGCTTTTCAAGAAATGGCTCCCTAGCCATCCAGTCTCTTCACAGGTTTTTTTTCCTAGTTACTTTGCACCTATATCATCCATTCATCTTCTCTATAGAATGGTAAATAGTAAGTAAATGATTTTAAAAAGCATTCTAGGAGTATCAGGAATAAGGAAGCCAGATTTGTTATGAACAAAATTTCTAGTGATAATTTCTCTACCATCAAAGTTGTCACCTGGATTTCCTTGTGACGTTTTTCATCTATCTTGTGACGTTTCCTTGTGACGTTTTTCTTCTATCTAGGTGCATAAGTTACCAAGACTCTCTCCTATGCAGCAATCTGGCCAAAAATCAAGCAGTGGGTCCTACAAGTATTTGGAGACACACATGAACAGTATAATTGCATAAACTGTGTTTCTGCAGAGTCTGTTTAATGGATCAGACAGAGATATAAATGATCATGGGGTTGATGCTGCCTTATTACTGCTGTCTGCTAAGAGTTCCTCTTAGTCATATAAGGGACCAGCCTGACCTACAGACTCTATGTGATTGCGGCCTAAACCCCAAAAGAGTCCCAGTTAACTTCACCTCGCGACTTTGAGACAAAATCCTTGAGCTTGCAGTGGTAGAGACTCATAAAAACTGGTTGTGGAATTCACATGCATACAGACCAATTAAGATGTACTGGTCTGCTACAGAACAATAGTTCAATGAGCCTAAGACAGTGAATTAAAACATTTTGGCATAGATTTCTGTCGAAGCTGAAGTTAGGATCTGAGAGACTCTTGTTTCTGTTCTTGATTCTTCAACTACAGGGCTGGGGAGCCTGAGTGAGCCTTAGTAAAAATATCAAAAGATTCCACTGGTCATACTCAGCTGTAGCGTTACCACTGGCAGTTGTGACACTAACCTTTTATGTGACCTTTGTCACTTTGACCTTGTCATGTGATAGAGAGCAGCACATAAAACCCTTTCTTCCTTTCCCAGCACTCCTGCACTTCAATCTCTTATTACATGTGAAAATAAGAGACTACCTCTTAAGTACTGGGCAGAGATCAAAATCTATTTCAAACTAAAATAATTACTACAAATTAAAATCCACATTTTCCATGACCCCACAACATGTTTAGAAATGGAATACTTTTTTAAAAAAATGCCCTGACTCCTTCTACTAACGGTCATTTTATGCGAATCTTTAACCACAAACCACATAATATACACACACTAACTACAAGGCAGAGGACCATCCCAGTGTTTTAACCTCACAGTTTCAAAGTTTCCAGGTCTTTCAATTATTTCCTCAGAGCTGATATAAAAATACAGAGGGCAGAGAAAATCACCATTTTTGCCAAATAGAAGGAATTTGTTCTCTTGGGAGATGCAGCTGCAGATGTAGCATCTCCAGCATTCTCAGGAAATATTCAGTCTTCGGGTTTTGTGACAGGGCTAGGATTGCTGTCAGTGGAAGTGCGGACAGTAGTAATATGGAAGGCTATTTAGATACGCTCTCAGAAAAAAGTTCAAGTAGCTTTCTTATAAAGATGAAAAATCCCTGCACAAGATTGAAAATGAGTAAAAAGGATTCTGACCTTTTATTGCCCTCTGACTTTTTAAGAAGTGAATTTTATTTTCTCACAAACCTTTTCTTCTTTATTAGCCTTTGCAACATCACTGTTATCTACAGATTCTTCAAGCAATGAAGCCTGCTTTTAATCTGTGTTAATTTATGGTGGTATGTAAAAATGTGTGAACAGGATGGAGACTCCTTCTTCCCCTATTGCTGCTCAGGGCATTCTCTCATCACCATTCGCTCATATTCTAGTGTAGATTACATGGGCCCATCTCTCTCTCCAAATCGTTTGTCTCTTGAATTTGGTCTTCAGCAGTCATTAAAGAATTCAGTGCTCAAAAATTTCCACAGAGAGGGAAAAAAGTCCAACAAGTTTGGACAATCTCTTGTTCCCTGGCTGCATATGCCCTATCCAGCCTGCAAAATTCAAGCCCAAATTGAAGAGAAATCTGTGAGTACCTCTATTCCATATAGGACGGAACACTTCCCTCTGGAAGAAACAAGTTCTCCTTTACCCTGAAAAGGCAGTTATTGACTAACCAGGCAAAATCATAAAATAAATAAATATTTTATTTTTAGTAAATCTGACTCATAGCTACTGCACTGGAATGGTAAATTACAGATTAAGTAATATTTAACAATTTAAGGAAAATGTACTACTACTACTACTACAAAAAAGAAAGAATCTGTGGATAAATAGATTTCACTTTTAAGAGTGACAATAAAGAGCTAATATAAAAGAGACAGGCTTAACAACAAAGGGAAAAAGCAATAGAAGTAATGGACAAGGAAAGCCACTTTCTGTTAGCGTGGACTCAATATTGCTAAACATTGCAAATCACTTTAAAAAATCACAAGCCAAACACTCAAAAATGCATTTAAAACCAAGTAATTAAAAACTGAAACAGTGGGTTTCTTTTACTCACTTCTGGGTTTTGAGGCTTTAAAGGTGATGTTAAACAGGTTTCCTCTCTTGCTGTCACAGCTTCAGGCTTACATGTTGCTTCAGACAAAAGCTGGGAGACGGGGTTTTAGAATCAAAGCAAATTTCATAAAATTTGATAAAAATCACAGACTTTAGCAATATTGTCTAGCAATTAGTAGGTTAAATCGCTTAATCTTTGTCTTCACTTGTGAATTAGCAGGCCATATTTCTAGTAGCTTTACAGGATGACAAGCATTAATAGCATTTAATATAGAACCAGAGTCGTTAAGCAACTCTTTAAGGTATACTTAGTTCATTAGTACAAAAACGCATCAATATATAAGTTTCTGATTCCTTGCATTCGGATTGTATAGCCTTTAATACACATACTTTCACAGATCTTTTCATTCAATTTTTCCACTTCCTTATAAACTTGTTCTTAATTGAGTAATCCCACAGCACAGACTTACATGAAATACTCAGGATAATCTCCTTCCACATAAATCTATAAACATATCTATGAACAGACTAGTGCAGTCAGAATTTGCAGGCATTAGAAGAATAGCTGGCCTTAATTGTCCAAATACAATGACTAGTGGCTGGTAGGAGTCAGAGAAGCCCTAATGAATTCCTAGGTGTGAAGATTTTAATAGCCTTCAGTCTTAAAAATAAAGATGACGAGTGATCAATAAAACAAGAAATATATAGGCATAAACAAAAAGAAAGGCTTGCAAAGCATGCCTGCTTATGAAACAAACTGTACCATCAACACCCTGCTGCAAAATGACAAGTTCAGAAAGTCTTTGAACAATTGCTAGATAACTTAGCTAGAATGATGGAGAAAAAGCTAATATTCTGCTAAAGTACCTAATTTTGACAAAGGCATCTTCTTTTCTATCAGGGTTATCTAAGCAAAACTAGCAAAGCAAAAAAAAAACTTAAGATTTCATAAGAAACTAGGTTACAAAAAAGGTTACAATTAACAACATTATTGTCCACTGTTGTTGGCTTTGTCATTAATATTAATTGTATAGCAAATTGGACTATCACGCTATGGTATTTGTCAAATACCTCTGAAGCATAGAGAACTGTGTGATATTGCCAGGCCCGGGTAAGTTCAGGTGCTCTGCTCAGGACAGGACCACTTCAGCTGGATGTTGCAATGCAGGTGCAGTCCTTAGAGCATGGTGGTCATCTTTACACCACATAATGTACACAAAGGGGCCAGCAAAGATACAGTCAAGAGAGGCCTGCTCAGATATGGAAGAAGAGCTGCTGTTGGCACACTTCTCCCGGATAGAAGAAATACTACCTAAAATCTTGCAGAGAAGCGAAGCCCAGCAGCTGTCCCAAAACGAGTTTTTGAGATTTTGCCTATGCACAAAAGTGCTGGAACCCTTCGGTGATGTGACTCCCTTCCTCCCTGCAAACAGCAGGGAAGTCATATGCTTACTCACCCATCCCGGAAAAAGAATTATGAAAATAATCTGTCATTTGATCTGAGTGACCAAGGTCCATTACTACACATTTCATTTCATATATTGCAGAGACATTCAGAACAAAAGTAAATCAAGTGTATGTTAAAAAGTATATGATCCATTATTGCAAAAAGAGTGAAGAGATCTCAACTGAATTTTGAAGGACCGTCTTGTGATTCTTGTGATATATTTTTTCTGTGATGAATTCCACCCACCGTCCAATCACAAAATATTGTCACCATTTTTTTATTTTTTTTAGCTACAAGGTTATTTCTCATTTGCATGGTAACAGATGTGAGCTGGAAAATAAGATCTGAATAAAGCAAAGACTGAGTCTGACCAAGATCAGGGCACAGCTGAAATTAAATGCTATGACTCTAAATTCAGTGGATGGCACCAGTCTGGAAAGTGACCTGCATAATGTAGCCTTATTTGAAATGTAGAGCTCAGGCAGATGCCTGTTGGAAGCCACAGAAGAACAAAATGATATTTAAAGAAATATTAATTCTTCATCCACAGTAAACCTAGGTCTGAGGTTTCTTTTTTTCTTCTTCTCCCTTTGAAAACTTCTAAATCACATAGGGAAATGCTGAAAGGTTTTTACTCTCCCTGCCATAGCTCTATACATTCCACACAAACACTGAAAATCCATTTGTCCTCCCTTTTTAGATTTTCCTGTAGTTTAGGCATTCACTAACTCATTCACACATTTGTAGTCATTCCCACCTAGCCAATAGCTTGTGTGAATAAGTCTTCACACAATCCTAAATGTTAGCACGAGGAAACCCTGTATTAGCAGCAGACCACATTGAGATTCCGCAGGTTTATATTCATGTCACTTCTGACATTGCAAGAACTACATTAGCAACTTGGCGTCCTGAGAGAAGCAAGAAAAACCTCAAGGATATTCTATAATAAAAACAGAATATAGGAAAGTATTAAATTAGCTCCTTAGAGGCAGCATTGCCTAACATTATCCCAGCTGGACAGCTGGCACAGCCACGAGCCACTAAGAGTCATGCTCTGTCTCCACCTGATAAAAGAGGAACTGCTTGCTGCATAGCCAAGAGGAACCTGAGAAAGCCCACGCTCAAGACCCTCCCACAATCTCTGTTGACTTTGGTGATACATGTTTTGAAGCTGAGGATTTTTGTGTCTAGAACTAAGACCTTTTGAGGCACAAGGGGGAAAAAAGAAAGCCCATCCAAGATGAACATCTATCATGATTCTTACCCTGCAGTCCTGGGAAGGAATGTAACTGAGCTCCGGTAACAAAGCAGATTGGGCCTTGCATCACCCATTGTAAATAGCAGGGCACTGGAACAGGACGACACGCATGCTTGATGCTGAAGAAAAGCCTGTTTGTGCCTATTACACTGGAGATTTTGTACATGATTAATTTTTAAACATGAATTGTGTTTCTTGGATTCTTACATAATATTTTACGCTGAAGTGAAAAGCTCAGAGTATGGCACTTGACTTGGTCTCACATTGCAATCTCAAAAATGCAAACTTGAGTTAGCAGCCAGCTAGGGAAAGAGGATGGACTATGGAAATGTAGGTCTGAAAGCACGTAAAGCAGTTGTCCAAATCTCAGCTCAGCTCTGATTCTTTGTGCTATATACTCTCCCAGATCTTAAGAGTTTGAACAACCACTATACCACAGTGAGGGTAATGCAGAACAAGTACTCCACTGTGTCCCACAGGAAACAATTTATATCAGAGAGAAGACAGCACTACTCACTTTTTATTTGCTAGGATCCACTTCTTCAATTCATCCATTTAAATTAAATAGAAGTCAATCACAGAATGCCATAAGAATGTCTCAGAAAGAAAGATTTGATATGCAAAGTAGAGAGAGGTGACTACACAACAGTTACAAACAGAGTTCTTTATTCCACATACATACATGCCCTTCCTTGCTATTGCTGTCAATAGATCTATGCGTCTAATCAGTCATATAACACTCTTTTTCTTCTTGCACAGCAACAGAGGAAACCTATCCCTTAGTTGTGATGAAGACACTTTTCCCTGTCAGGAATTTTTCAGAATATTCCCTTCTGCATATAAAACAGGAAAGTGCCAAAGCTACAGCTTCCAACAACAGCCATCAGTGCATGTTCCCTGCATGTTGTTTTCAGTAGCAAAGAGCAAGCACTGAGAACTACCTTGAGGTGGCAAAATGTCCTCATATCATAAAGTGTGAGTGACAACAGAAGCCAGAAAAGGACTCTTTGTCAACTGCATTTAAATACCCACAGATGCAAACAGGCATTGAGTGGTGCTTTCCAAAACACAGGAACTGCCCAGCTGTCTCTTGTTTCATTTCCTTCAAGCAACTATTGTGATAAGCTTCAGCTGGTGACTACTCTCTCTCCCAAGCTCTCCCAAGCCACTTCTTCACGCTGGAACTACCCCCTTCCTTGGACAGAGTGCATGAGCTATCTACCACAACACCCCATCACTAACTTGCTTTGTCCTGGCTCTGCCAGTCCATGGGTGAGGTACAAGGCTGCACCACAAGTACTCAAGCTAGTTAAGACAAAAAAATCTTTTTGGAGGCACCAAAAGCAAGTGGGGAATTTATGGTGCCCAGCACCTTGACAGAGCAGAGAGAGAAAAAAAAAAAAAAAAAGGACACAAAAATCAAGTAATTATTGAAGTAGTTTTCTGCTCAGAAAAGCACCTGGTGATTTTGTGAAAAAAGTGTTACATTTCCTCACTTGCAAAGGTAAAATATGTCCATGTTCTATAACGAACAGTCAAATTAATAACAAAACTATTAAATATTCCATATACATTACCATGCTAGAAGCCAGAGCTTGCACCCTTTATCTTGAAGAGGAGAATAACTAAAAAGGCAGAATTAGCCTCTTATGTCCACCTGCACAACAACCTTGTGCAGTATGTAGGTACCATTACCTCATTTTTCAGAAAGGGAAATTGTTGAAAAGAGGTGAATTGTCTTGCTTAAAGGTGCATAGTAAGTCTGGGAGCAGAATTCAGGTTGTGCCTTGACCTGACCATTTCTCTCCACTATAACACATTAACCTTACTTCCCCTCTGACTTTGTCTCTAGGTTTAAACCAAAAAGATCTAGATCTCACTGACAGAATGCACCCATTCTAGCATCAGTCTTTCTGCAGACTTTTGCTGCCTCAGAAATGATAGCTGTGAAGGAGAACTGATTCTCCATCACAGCTGTACACAGGTACCACAAAACACTTTCCTCACAGGACCTGGTTTTCAAAGTACATAAGATAACTCCCACTGCTGTCAGCTAGTCCAAGGTCTAAAATCTGGGTCCTTAAATATTTACAAGGCTATTTCCACTTTAATTAGAGCCCTTTTCCAGGACCTTTTCTTCTTTCCAGAATCCTAGAGTTACTTGATAAGGCACTTGACAGTCTAATTCAGGAACATACATGAGAGATGCAAAATTCTGTGGGTCATCTGTCACTTCCAGGCTGGCACTAACAAAGCACAGATCAGCATATGAAAGCACATGTACCTGGGTCAAGAGACAGATTGGCTCATTGCTTTACCAGTCCCACAGTACAAGAAAAACAAAGCTAGCCTTACCTCTTTATTCCCCAAGACAGCATCAAAATCATGGCCAGCAAGGAATTAAGTTATCTCAGTCCTCAACAAGGGTGTCTAAATGCAGGAAGATTGAGAGGAAAACCAGGCCAATGGCAAATGGATATTGACTTGGAAGGATTCCACCACATAGACAGAGGTCAGACTAAAATATAACAGAACTGAACCTTTTCTTACAGTAGAAAAGTGACAGCAGATTTTTCTCTATACCACTGCTGGCTTGTGGATGTAAGACTTAATTAAAGATTATCAGCTTTTACATATATGCAGTGTTCTGTTAATGATTTACTGATTTAAAAGTACATATCACTCATACAATAGTTCAACCATTTGATACAATAACCTGCCTTCTCTTTATTTGGAACTGGATAAATTCTACATCTCCATGTTGATTGGAGGTACCTTGGATCACTTGATCATACCTGTGATCCAGACACAGGTACCCCAGGTGGTATAATTAAACTTCACTTTTGACTTCAGTAAGTTTGAAATTGGTCATGCCACATCTGACATGTGACTCTCAGAAAGCAGTAGACATCTAACCCTGGATGTGGAGTGGTGACAAGACTCTCTACAGGTCTTCAGGCAACAGGGAGTGGTATAAAGAGTCCTTTCCTTGTTTGATATGTGCATTCTTCACTGCTCACTGCTTAGCGTGTTGTTTGCCCAGGTTGGGAATGTGTCCAGGTCAAATAAAGGTCTTCCCCATGTGTTGATGGCCAGTGTGACACAGAAGACTCCAATGATGTTCATCACTATTCCAGATTTAACCTGCCCAAAAAAAAACAAAAAGCACCAAACTAGCAATAACCAAACAACAGAATAGCAAATAACAGTATTCAGTATATTGGCCTACTTGGATATACATAAGAAAGAAACATTGTTAAACTAATGCACAGAAATAGCCACTCTACCTACTGCCTTATGTTCATTCTTCGATGGAAATACCAGGAACTGTGCAAAGCTTTTGAGCATTTGCTGGGTAATTAGTCCAGGAACTTTAAGTAATGTAAAATGAGTTCCTTTAATTAAAGACCAGTTTCTGCCCCTACACAACCCCAGTTAGAAAACTGGCCATGTGTGGGCACAGAACCTGGCACTGTGCAGTCTAGCAATCACAGGACCAGAGCCTAAGAAAACTGACCAATATCTTCTGCTTTCAGCTCCTATGGGATTATAGTCAAGCCTTCAGTTATACTCACCAATTCCCCAGGAAACAGTGAAAGGCACTGATTGCAGTTTAACCTCTCTGTGTTTATGAGACTGGTGATTTGCCAGTCTTGAATTGCAAACTGGGCTCTTTGTCTATCAAAGCCTGTGAGCAAGGTATTATTTCTTTAGAGATGCAAAATCTTATTCAGATATTAATGACTTACAAGAAAGGAGTTGCCTGGGGTTGGTTACTGCCTGTAAGAGCCCTCTAGTACTTTAGAAGCATTAAGATAAGTAAGCAAAAAGAAGCTAAAAAAAAATAAAGCTTACATCATATTTCAGGCCAAGTGCAAGGGAGAATTTCAGATAAAAGAAACAATCATCTTACCATATCCAAAACACAGATGTGACCATAGGAGAACACTATTGCATTTGGAGGTGTTGCAACAGGTAACATGAAGGCAAAGGAAGCACTGAGAGTACCAGGCAGCATAACATACAGCGGATTGATCTTGATAGATGTGGCCTGCAGTGCAAGGGAGAGAATCATCACATTGGAGGCATTTCGGAAGGAAAGAAAAGAGAGCCTACTCCAGAACTTTAAGATACATTTTTAATAATTGGACGTATCCTTTTTTATGCTGCTCTAAGCACATGAAGATGAAAGAACCTTTCAAATGAATTAATAGAAAGCCCTGGGTTATTTTTTTTCCAATTCTGAGTTGGTAGTTCAAATAGAAAAGGACCAAAGGTAATATTTAGTGACCTGTGGTAAAGAAGCAAATCCTGCTTCACTTTGTCCAGCACCAAGGGGTACAACTGACAAATGAGTATTGCAGTAGGCTTGAACTGACCGCCTTATTTGGTAAGGGTGAAATAGGACAGGCATCTTTACTTAGTTTCCTCCTCTAAGAAATTGTTTTTTCAGGGTTCAGGCATATATATAGGTTGTTTGTAGAAAGTTGACATTCCTACCGTCTGTTTTCTTATGATGCTATAAATGTCACAGTGATGGTAAAGATATAAATCTGACTCCATTTAACACCATCAGCTAAAGACATTATCCATTCAGCTATGAGGTCAGGTGGTCTGATTTGTTGCTTGCATTTAGAGAAACTTCAGAGCTGCATACAAGACTGTAAATCTGATATTGCTCCACTATTAAAAACTGTTTTTCTCTGGTCTTCCAGGTAGTATAACAGCAAGTAATTTTAAACTTACCAAGGATGAAAAAATAGGTAGGAAGAGAGTGGCTGTGGCAACATTACTGGTGCATTCGGTGAAGACAGCTATAGCAAATGAAATTATTACAGCAATGGCCCATGGTGGGACAGATCCTAGTGTAGTCATCTGCTGACCCAGCCAAGCCGAGAGTCCAGAGTCCTGGCAAGTACAAAAAGGAAGTCGTAGGAACAAGGAACTCTCACTATGTATGGCATTCCTGGCAAATAATACTAAAGGATGCCTGAAACCAGACACTTGAAAGGCACAACTAAATCATGCACAAATTGAAGAAAAAAAACGTTCACAGAAGTAAAACATTATTTCTCAAACACTACAGGAAATTCCTTGCCAACTAGATATGATACTTAGTCTCTCTCTTTTTCTTTTTTTTTTTTTTTTAATTTAATTTTCCTGGAACCCAAATACTTGTTCACACTTTGAGTGCTGAGATATGCTTTTTGCTAAACATGACATTATTTTTGAGAGTACAGCAAATAATTAATGAACCACTCACAAGATACCCAGCATACGGTTCTAAGATTTCTGAAGATTCTGACTTTGTGTAAGTGCTCTGTTTTTGAGTATTAACAGAGATTGATGCAAACAGCTTACTGAGCCTTCTACTATTGAGCCAAATGGACAAGACCACAGGCCATGGCCCCCAGATCCAAACATTGAGAAATATTGCACTCCAAAGCTTTCATTTATCCAATGTCTTTAGAAATTTACTAGACAAAGTTTAGACCTTAATAGGAATTTCTCTAAAATCTGGCACTGTTGAAATTTAAAACTTTGATTTAGACCCATCTTATCAGTGATGAAGTTAACAACATGACTGACCTCAAGATTCTTGCCTGTTTCAGGAACTCGTCTGCTTTTTCCGTGAATTTATGAATACTGGATCAAACAATAGGTTTACAGAATGCAGTAATAGCAACCTAACAGCAGGCACTGACAAAAGATTCTGTAACCGGATTACAGATAGCCACTGTAAATAATTAATGAAATATCTAGAAGTAGAAAACACATATGAAAGTTTCAGAACTTCTAGAGGTTTAAATCTTCATGTTTAAACCAAACCATTACTGAAATGGTCAGGGAGAAATGACCTGGAGGTCTAGTAGGGAGATATTTCAATAATTTTTCTAGATAGGTCTGGAACCAAGGCACTAACACAAACAAGAAATGTTGCTCTTCTAGTCTGCTCAGCTTGTGAAGATCCCAAATTATTTGGCAGACTCCAAGAGTTCAAACACATTGAAGAACCTTCATCAAAGAATACAAATTCCTGAGAATTGTCAAAGATCAAAGAATACAAATTCCTCCCGAGAAGGAGATACAAGCATTCACCTCTCCTTCAAATTTTAGATCTTCACTTCAACCTGCGTTTGGGTGCATGCCCAGCAATATGAGACAAGATGACAAACAGAAGAAGTTTGTCTTTAAGTGGGAGATACATATACATCAGAACATACTGCGCTTGCATCAGCCAAAGCGAAGCCTCCTCCCAGCAGCAGTACAATACTCCAAGGCATCTTCCTCTGAACTGCGTTCCACTCTAGCAGCGGCGCTGATAGAAATGGCTTTGTCAAATCTGAAGTGAGAAGTGAAAAGCAGAGGACTTGTTTGGAGGGTGAAAAGACTTTGACTCCTGACCTACAAGATTCCGGAGGGAGGGACCTGCAGGCAGAGGCACATTACTGGGAGACCCACACATGTCAGGGTAGTGGTAACAACTGGGATCCGTGCACCAGCCCTGACCAAGAAGTGAGGGAGAGGGCATGCAATTCCAGCATGTATTTCTGTCAATAACATTAGCTGCAGCCTGGCAACCGTTTCACAATTCCTCTTTAAAGTACCTTCTTCAGCCTCCTCAGGATCAGAACTACTTTGATTCCATATCATGAATTTGGGTTTACTGGCAGGAAGGATAAACAGTAGCAGGGCAATAAAAACAGCAACAGTGGCATCACTGACAAACCTAAAGAAGAAAAAAGGAAGCAAGTTAGAAATTAGGACACTTTTCTCTTAGAAGATGGCTTCCTTCCAGCACTGCAAGTGATTTGTGGTGGTTTTCCCATCACAACTGTTATGTTCTTAACCTGTCACAGCCATTACATAGAGGAGACATTCAAATCACAGAACCAGTTTTCCAGGTTCTCTCTATACTATTTTTTAGAGATGGTATTATCAAATGTTTGGTGAAACCACAACTGATTGAAGCTCATACAAATAAATATTAATGAGTCATCAGTGTGACAGAGACTAGAATTACAGAGTTTTCTCTTCCTTTTGGAGCTTCAACACGGTCCATGTCTCATTCTCCATTCTTCATTATAATATGAACTGTCAAAGATCACTTTTTGATCTCACACACGAAAGGTAAGAACATGCCTAGCAATCATATGAATTCAGAAACTGTTGGGATGAATGGCCCCAGAAGTCAAAGATGAATGTAACAGGGGGTATATTCATTGGTAGGTTGGTACAAGATGAAAAATAAAAAACTTACTTTTCTCCTTTTGGGAAGAGTATTGAGGCCCAGCCTGGTATAAAGCCTGGGTGTCTGCTAAACCACAACAGAACGAGCAAAACAAATATCACAATGATATTGAATTCAGCATAAGAGATAGGACCCAGTTTCTTCATTTCTGCCTTCAGCACGTTGTACGCAGCTTTTTCTTTAGCAGTTTTCTCTGCCCTGCAGCCCCAGCTTTTTTTAAAGCTTTAAGAAAAAGGAAGGAGAAAACACTGTAAGTATTTACATACTAGAGTGATTTCACTTCACTCAAAAGTTGCTGTGAAATTGAATTGTTGTCTGCTGCAAAATTAACATAACCTGTCACTGGGCTTCCCACTTGTCATAAATCCAGAAGCTTGTTCTCAGTGAGCTCATCTATCCAATATCATGTAGTTCATACTTACTTGAGGCCCATGAAAGAGCACTGTAGCCAAAGCCAAGCTAGTATCAACATCAGAAGCATGTTTGGGAATGCAAACCCAAACCAAGAAGCAAAATTCACGACATCATTGTTGTTGGGGTACAACCTGAGAAGAACAGAACAATGCTTTCTCTACTGTCAAAACATTTAGCAATCTATCCTCTCCATAATATGTGCTTGTAAGAATTAGCTAATTCCAAATAATCATTACAAATAATCTTAGGTAACATACATATCTTACTGAGGTCAGTAGGAAAAAATTCCCTGAATTTCAGAGCGTCTCTTAAACCATCCTCAATTAATTTCGCTGAATTTTACCTTAATGCATATAGCAGCTCATTGCTGCTATTTTAGACCCCAGTAAATCAAACACTGCTGAAAAAGTCTCCTACACCTTCTAAGTGCTTCTCATTTCCAGCACACCTGCTCATTTATTCTCTGACAACATGTTGCTTTCCTCCTCCCTGTTTGTAATGCTAATAGGAGAGCAAGAATTGTCTCCTCTTGCAATTAAGAGTTGCACTTCGTCTCACTTCAACAGAAGATGAAGTTGCTATTAGGCTTAGAAGAATGAAGACAGAGTTTTAGTCTGTCTTCATTCAGCAGCAAATTTTAATTCCTCTGTACATTCATCAATGACATTTGGAGGAAAATATCAATAGCAAATTTTCAGTTGGGCCTAGAAGGAGTCACTTTGGCTAGTTGAGTCTTAAAATCAATGAATAATGTGGCTGCTGGGGAGGCTTAGGATCTCTCAAAGAAGGAAGCAATGTTGAAAGATTGGTGTGGAATCTGCAGAATTTCCCCTGCAGAGATGATTGCATTTAATTCAGTTCTCAAGCTCAGCAAGAGAGTGTTTTGTACATACCTGTTTGACAACAAGATCCATGCAGTTTCCACAGCATGGAAAAATAGACTTACAGGAGTTTCCATGCTATTTTTAACTCTCTCTAGTGTACTTACGAGAAGAAGTGATAGTACATTCTTCTCATGTTCCTCTCTGCAGTTCCTCTGATGTGCTGCATTTCAGTTGGGAAGGAGGAGACAGAAGAACCAATACCTCACGATCAACCAGCTCATTGCAGATTACCAGTGAGTATTTCCAAGCTTCTAAGGAGACCTATCATACCAGCACTTTGCTGCCTTAGAAAGGCAGAAAAGTGAAGCCCGTCACTTCATACATATTGCTCACTCTTAGCTTATCTGCTGGTTATTGCTTGGAGTTTGAAATTGAAGATGTGGATGTTCTGAGAAGCTCCATGAGTGTAAGTGGAAGGAAAAGCAAGAGTTACTTACTGATTAATTTGGCCCTTCAACACAAGATTTGGCCCTGTTCCAGTGAGTGTCGCAGTTCCTCCAATGCTGGCAGCATAGCATATACAAAGTGTCATTCCCTTGCATATACGTTTCTTCATTTCCTTTTCCTCAGAAGATGTGGGGTCATCAGGGACTTGTCCATTGCTTATGACTAGACACAAAGAACATAACTTGCCTCAGGTAAATCAAGGGATGCAGAGAGTTCAAGACAAGGTCTATAGACTCAGTGCTTCTGGCTTGTCTATGCCATTTGTTTTAATTAAAAAAAAATAGTATTTTAGATTGATGTTTCTGACAAGCTGTTACAATCCTAACACAAGATTAATAGCCCTGGTCTACATGCCTCAAGGATACTGTGCCACCACTTCCCAGCAGTAATTTCCCCTTTCACAGAGAAGATTAAGGCCATCTACATACCATCCTCACTGGAACTCTTTCAATGCCAGAGTAAGAATCCAGCTAGCTTTAACAACTATGGATATGGCAGAAAACAAATAAATAGAAAAAGATAACGTCTGATGTGTTAAAGTCAATATGTTATGTCAGTTTACATCAAGTACGAAATTTTGCTGCTGTGTCCACTGTTCTCTGATGTTAATAAACTATCTTAAAGACTAACTGGACTGAGGAGGACAATACATTTATGGCAATTATAAACCACTCAATGAAGCTAAAGAATATTTTTCATTCAAACTCGTTACTTTCACTATAAGTTAGGGGTAAACTAGTCAGCAACACCAAGCTGTTCCTTCTAAGAGGACAGAAATCCAGCAAAATTATTATTACTGGTCTGACAGCAGAAGTCTGGGAGATCCAAGAATGTTGATTAAAGAGGGTATTTGCAAATATTAAAACTTATTTTCAATACAACTGTTCAGAATCTAGAAACTAGCAACCTTATCAAGCACTATGCAACTAAGTGGCTTTTTCTTATGCGAAATAGGAACTCAATACCCACCAACAGAACACATGGAATTCTGGGATGCTGAAAGATATTTCTCACAGGATGCTTTTCACATCCCTGAGCAGACAGTTAATCCCAGGGAAACTATGGGAAGGATGAGCTCTACTCACAGAAATGAACATAACATCAGTATTGGATCTAGAACTAAGCATAACAAAATGGCAGCCACCAATATTAAGCCATTTTGGAAAATCTGCATGTGATGCAGTTCAAGGTTTCCATTCAAGTTACCATTCTTTCTCCTTGGGAAAAGTCCAGAGGATTTGTCCAAAGTCAGTGAACTCTGACTGTTGCAACTTCCGTCACATCAGCCTGTTCCCTAGCAGTCCCTTACCCTGCACTGACGTGGGATCGGATATGTCCTTTTCCTCCAACTCAATCACTGCATTAGTTTGCCCGCTTGCTTCTTCTGTCATTCTGAGATCCCGCTCTGTATTGTCCATTTGGTCCAAGACAGCCTGCACAATGGGAACCATCATAGCAGTGGTGGCTGTGTTACTTATCCACATTGACAAGAAGGCAGTGACTCCCATGAATCCCAACATTAGGCTGAAAAGAGAGAAACAGGCAAAGGAGAAAGCACGATGAAAAAAAAAATCATTTCTAGGCTTTACAGTCATGCTGACCCAGAAAGTAGAGCTCAGACAGGAGTGTGTGCAGTTTCCAGCAATGCAAGAAGGACCCTATTCCAAGAAGGTCCCGATTCCCAGAGATGTTTCCTAGAATATCTCTGTCATCTCTGCTAAAGGAATCCCAGAAAGGCATTTGATTCCTTGGTCCATATGACTAAGTCTACCATCACTTTGTTCCCAATTGCAGACATCTATATTTTAGACAGATCAAAATTAAATAAAATGGTAGCTTTGTAAGAGCAAATCATAATGTTATTTCTCTAATTATTACCATTAAGATAGAAAATAACTCTTTTGGATCCTACAAATTCGGCTTTTGGCTGCAGATGCAGAATAATGGATACTGGATGCTCTTCATCAGCACTGCCTTTGCTAGACTTAACTCAAACCACGGGATCACTTAATCATTCCAAAATGAGCATGTACACATGGCTTCCTACATGCTAACTGTACTTGCATTCGCAGAGATAGTGAGGAGGACCCTGCATCACATAGTCTGTGATTGATGTTATTCAATTTCCTAATTCACCTAAGCAATGATAGACAGCACATAAATAATAGGTCTTCTGGGTAAAACTAGCACAGTTAAGGTGTAGTTTTACAGAAATCAAGAGTAGGTTTTATCTCGGCTGATTTCATATATGAACAACATAGGTACCTTGATTCTACTTACTGCTTTGCAGTAGATGGGCATGAATTGCCTGCCCTATTTAGATATCAAGTTTCAGGTGAGATGAATTTCATCTCTGGAAATGCCTGTCCCTTTTTGACGACTGCATAGACTAGCTATTTGAATCAGAAGTGAATGCCTGTGTTTGGAAAACTGAATTTCACCTGAACACTCTCATTCGGGAACCGAACTGTGAGCTACGTGAAAAATGTAAGAGATGGGTTAGTTACTAAAATTAATATAAAAATATTTTACATCTATTCAAGACATTGAGCAGAAAACTGAGAAAATCCTAGCTTGGATCAGCTCATACTTCATCTGTGGAAAAGCTCCTTTCAGCTCATGAGAGAGCTGATCATACTTTAGTTACAGGGGTTCTAATGTGAATCCTGTAAAGTGTCCCTGTGGACAGACTTCATCCCTGGTAACCCTGTACAACGGCAATAAAAAACATTATTGGAGCTTCCTTTCCACACCACTCATTGCGCACCTTCCCTGGACCTCAGCTGACTTGACACAGGCTGGAAAAGGGTCAGGTAATGCTCTTACAATGCAGGTTTCACCCCAAGAATCAGCAGGACCTTCAGCGCAATCCTTTTGTGGAGATTCCACTGTTCAACAGCAATTGCGACAATAAGTCCCCCTATGAAAAGCATGTTTGTTTCCTTTAGGTACTGCAAGCACACCTGAAACAAAGAGAAGGTTGGTCAGGGGCCTCAATATAGCCTCTTGCTTGTTTCACCAGCACACATCCCCTTCTGCTATCCCAAAGTCTTTCACCATGCCAGACCCCACCACAGCATCATCAGCTGGAGCAATCGCAGCCTCAGAGCTATTTAAGATGACCCAAACTCTTGATTCTTTGTTTAGATGTTAAATTGGCTAGTACAGAACTGTTACTACAGCATTAACCTTCTTTTGGGGACCACCAGGTAATAAAGTACAAAATGACAACAGTTTTCTGTATGACTATTAGGGGTTAAAGTATTGCATAGGTACCAGGGATGCTAAGCTCCAAAACAGATTTCTCAACATCTTTAGGACTCGTACACTTCCCTCTCACTGGCACATAGTCATATTTTAGCAGAATGAGCTTTGGAAGGGACACAAGGTACTTGCTGGCAACATGCTGTCTACCCTTTCAGAGGAAGTCAGCCCCATTTTGAAATCTCCTATAGGATACAACTGAACTTAAAAGTAACTGTGGTCTCATAATATGGATATGAACACACCAGCTTTAGAATCAGACCTCTCTTAGTGCATCAAGAGTAACTCCACAGGCTCCTGGCATTTCAGGGATGTTCTCCAGGGAGATGCACCCTTACAAATGGACTTTCCCCTCTACGACACCAATCCCCACACCTGTTATCTTCTGGCAAAAGTGTATTTAGTTCAGCACGTTCGCATACATGAACGCTGCATACTGCTTAGCATTTTTCACAATACCACCATAGGAAAGGCACACTTCAGTACTAAATGTATTTGCTGTGTATTGATTGAGAGATCAGAGCAATGGATACTCTCATTGTAGTGAGAATTCATGAATTCATCCTTACTGTTTTAGAGTCCTGAACTCCAAGCAGAGGGAAAAATACAACAGGCATGAGAGAAGTAACAGCCAGTGGGATAACTTCAGTGCACCAGTACACAGCCATGACCATGATGACATACGCACATTTGGCCTCCTGCAATACAATGCAAGACATATTTAAGCATAGATATCTGTTCTTAAATCTGAGAAACATTCCTATCTATCGCCAAGTGACCAAACTTTCCTTTGTCATTAGCTTAACCAGGTATGCAGAAATAGGCAATAGGCTCATGAGGATTTAAACAGTTGCACTTTGAGCTTTGTTCTGAAATCATCTGCAAAAAAATAGATATTTTTTCACCTCAGCTGTTCTAATGCAGCTGTGTGGAATGTAGGATACGAAGGAAAACCCTTCCAAAACCAGATAAGAACACTGCTCTGGGTTTAGCTGCCCGTTAGCAGCCGGTGTAAGTAGGAGATTTCAGCTTATTTGCTGATTCACAAATCAAGAACTTTTAATAGTGCTTATGGATTTGAGAGTGTCTATTTTGAGTATTTATTTTAAAATGGATGGCTAAATTTCCCAGTGTGGATGCTTGGACTGTCTGGAATTCATGTATCCTTGAGGTGCACCTGGTCAGGCACCTGAGCGCAGCAACAGCGCAGACTGAATCTGTGAACAATTTAGAGGCTCTTAGGGAACTCTCTTATTTCTTTATGTCTAAGTAAATATTTATATATTAACTACAATACCTACAGCCAGTTGAAACAACCAAAGTTCTTGGGTTAAATACATGTATATATAAAACTATGATTTGTGGGAACAGTCAGAGAACGCTTCTTCGCTGTTTCTAGACAGTCCGCAGGAAACAGTCATCTCTCCTTTCCTTGGAGCTGAAGAAGCAGTTGCTGACAGAAATATTATACTCTCATTGTGAAATGCTGTAATTTCCCAGGTTTGAGTGGTGACACAAAATTCCTACAAATACTGGAAAATCTAAGAGATACTCCAGGGAAATCAGCTTTCCTCATATTAGTCATGGTAGTGCCTAACAGTCAGAAATTGATTTTTCTTTAAAGCACTCGTGTTCAGCTGAAAGGTAGGGTGATGTTACTTCCTCAGGGAAGCCAGAAGGGGTGGCAGTACTGTCTGCGCTCATGCGTGAGACTTTTTGACTTTTTTGCTAGTTCAACATTGAATAACACAGATGACATCTCAAAGTTTGGATTTAGCATTAAATTCTAAGATACGAGGTTTTGCAGTTTGCTGGGAAGGTGGGGAGGTGTCCCGGACCTGCGGTTTGGCACGGCGGGCACCACGACTTGCGCCGGGCCGCCTGCCTGGCCCCGTGGCCGGGACGCGCGGCCGCGGCGCCTGGGACAGCGTGGGCCGGGCAGGGGCGCTCCGAGGCTGCTCCCTTGGTCGAGGGAAGCGGGCGCGGGGCGCTGCGGGGCAGCTCCCGCAAGGCGGGGCAGGGCGGGACGGAGCGTCCCCAGGGCAGCTCCCGCGGGCGCAGGCAGGCGGCGGCAGGAGGGCTGCGGGGCGCGGGCACTCACCGGGGTGGGCACGGCCAGGGGCAGCGGCAGCAGCAGCAGCGGCGGCAGCAGCAGCAGCGCGGGGCGGCGGCAGCGCCGCGGGCAGCGCGGACACGTCGGGGCCATGATCTGCGGGACACGCGCCCGGCGCCGCCGCCACCCGCCTTAAGTAGGGGCGGCGCGCGGGGCGACACCCGAGGAGCCGCCCGCCTGGCGCCAAGGGGACTGGGCCCAGCCCCGGGGGCCGCCCGCGTCGCACCACAGCCCCGAGGACACCGGCCGGCCCGGGAGCCTCGTCCCCCTGTCCACTCTCCTGAGGGGACACCCAGCCACCTCAGGCCCTGAAGGGACATCAGTCTAGACCCCATCCCTAAGGGGACAGCAGCCTAGGTCCTAGCTCCAAGGGGACACCCAGCCACCCCAGGCCCAAGAGGGACACCAGCCTGGACCTCAACACCAAAGGGGACACCCAGCCACCTCAGGCCTCAAGGGGACAGTGGCCTGGTCCCCAACCCCAAGAAGACACTGGACCACCTCTCTGCTCCTTCAGTGTTGCCCTGCAGTCCCTTCAGGAATCCCTCTGGTTCACAGACATTAGTTCTACTCCCAAAGCCCCCCCCTCTCAACCAGGGCCTTTCTCTTGCTCCAGCCACAAGGGTGTTCTAAGAAAATCCTCCCTGTTTGGTGTTTCCAGTAGTTGCTGCTACCCAGTTCTCACAGTGCATATTGGGGACTAAGGTGCTGGCACAAGGCTTCTGTTGCACTGGAACTATCAGATGCCCTTTTGTCAGAGGAGGACCTCTTACTCATTTAAGCGCTGGTGAGGAAGGAACAAGCTCCTCGAGGGGCCTGGAGAGTTAAAACCACAGTAGGGTTCTCCCCAAAACAAAGGTCTGTGCAGGCATGCATGGCTGTGCTTCACAGCCCATTGTTTTGAGATAGTTTGAGAGTCGGTAACCTGGGTTAAAGATAACCCAGAAAGGTTAACTCAAAAATTATATTTAATCCTACTCATGTCAGTGATTTGGTCTATAGTGCAGTCAGAAGCGCAGTCAGAAGCGATAGCACTACTGAAGGGATGGCAAGCCCAACCAGAAGGGCAGAAAGGGACAGCTGGTGGCCTGGAGGGAAGAGATGAGAAAGCAGAATAAGGATAAATAATTTGTGTATGTTTGTGTATGTTTTTGGACAGTCCCCTGAAATTGATGGTAGTAGGAATCATCTCAACACTTTGATCCTGCAAACTCTTAGTAAAATCTTACCAAGACCCAATTTCAGATCCCACAACAAATAATGAGGGAGCTTTGGCTACAGTTTGCACTATTTGTCCTCATCTGACCAGAGGGGTGTAAGTGATAGTTCAAAACAAGATATTCTGGTATAGCTATTCTGTCTGTAAAAGCAATGCATGTCCACTCAAATAGAGTAGCCAACCAGATCTGTGCAGATTCCAAGTCGCCAGACCTTTAGCAGCAATCCCTCTGGGTAACTTACCAACACAGCAGGAACTTCACACCAGTGTAAAGCCCAGCAGAAAGTGGGGAACCAGCCAAAACTTGCATTCCTGTTGCCAATCTCCAATGAAGAAATGCTCCCTATTCAACACCACCACAACAAATTCTTGAAAAAGAAAGTGTGAAGAGTTAACTCTCAAGGAGTTGTACTAAGGTTAACTTTACCTGAGAGACCAGTGCAGATACTATCTATTGTCTTGTTATTTAAACTGTGCAGTTTGTTTCAAGTTTGCCTTCAGCATCAGAAGGTATCAGAAGTACGTCTGCAACACACCAAAATGCTGCACAAAAAGAACAAGCAACTGCATACTACGAAGTACACTGTTCATTGGCATGAAGAGTAACTACATAAACAGAAAAGAAGAATATTGAGGGGAAAAAATGAGAAAGGCTGCTTTCAGGGAAGGTGGAAAACTTGTGCACTGTATCGTCAAGATGAAAGAAAGGGAGAGCATGATGGGATGAAATAGGGGAGGAACAGGAATGATGCAGGCTAAGGTTGGGCACTGCTCTCAAAGGATGCAGCACATTCCAGGAGAGAGAAGGGCAAAGAACGTGTACTCAATTTGGCAAGCCTTCCAGTAGTTCCCCATCCTCCTCAGATCTGCACATACAGCTCAGATAAATTTGGTACTGCCTGGATCAGAGAGTACTACAGGGACAGCAACTCTTTCACGTAACTTGCGCATGAACTTCCTCATCAGTGTGCCAAGGGGCTGAAAGGAGGACAAAGCTTTGGCTGCTTGCTTTCCGGAACTAGTCTGACAGGCAGGCAAAAGGAAGCCGCAAAAGGACCACGATGCTCACAAAGCCTCCAGCAGGAGAAGGTTTAGAGGGTTCAAAAAGAGCATTCAGACAAAAATCTCCCACAGCCTGAAATTCAGCTCACAATAATTGAACACTAACTGCAGGACTTCAAGAGAAAAACCCTTCCTGCTAGTCGGTGTTGCTCTGAATATAGCAGAGACTAGAGAAATATTTACAAGACTGAAATGTGGTTTCATAGCCTTTAACTACTTCTTTAAAGGCGGTAAGTGAAACAGCTTTAAGTGCAAACACCATTTGAAAACTGAAACATGTAGCTAGCTTTGGACTTAATTCTGATACCTTGTCATTGATTGGGATCTTGCTCTCAGAGTTCTTGGTAATAAACTTCAAACAACTTTATAAAGAAAGACAATATTTGTGTTATGAGGAGACTTAGGCAGAGCGGTAACACCAAGTAGAGCTGAGAGTTCAGTCAAATCTCTTAAAGCCTTTCACGTGTTACCAGCCCCTGCTGCTCCCATTTGCAGCTCTGCAGACAGTTTTCCAACCTAATAACCACCAGGACTTAAAAGCATTTCAGGAATGATGACCAATGAGTTTCAGAAAAGCTTTCGACTTTTGTTTCTGTTCCATAGATCGCTACACTAAGGCCCGAGGGTGTGCTGACGCGCTCCGTATCACACAAAGTGCAACAGAGATGGGAGGAAAATACAGATTTCCTAAGAGTGTGATGCAGCAACAGAGCCAAGCCCACCTAATTGCTGCCACTGACAGGTCCCATCCATGCTAATAGGCCCTGGATTTCCTACTGCTTCCCAGCCACTGGTTCTGAAGGTTACTGGAACCAACCCTTCCTCAACTGACTGAATTGGCAGAAAACTAACTTGGTGAAGAAAGCAGGATGTTTTCGGTTGAGCTGTTGATCTGAATAGGTGCAATGAAGTGTTCAGTGAGCACCATAGCCTGCACCAGAAGCTGGGCCAGTCATGCCTAGGGTGAGACCAGTGACGGCTGAAACGGTAATGACTGTTCTTTTCAGAAGTAGCAAGTTTGTAGGTGAGCTTAGCAGCACTACCAGGCCACATGCAGAGCCTTGTGATCTTCGCTCTTGTACCAGAACAAAGAGAAACCATCATAAATGTAATTTCTCAGTGATAAGAGCACTCAAAAGTAGAACACTGCCAGAGACCACTTAAAGGCTGACATATCATTCGGATTAGTGGACAGGGACTAGAAGTCTCTTGGTGAAGGAGAAATTCCAGGTTCATAGGGCTACATGATAAAATCGGAAAGAGTTTATTATCTGTCTCATTTCCACGAAATTATGTTTTTTGACACACATCATCTGCTACAAGTCTATGACCCCAGGTGCTGCTGTTTTCTCTGGACAGAAATGTTCTGAGGCAACAAAGCTTTGCAGGTAGCAGTTGATTACTTTAGTTGGAGACACAAATAGTTTTCATCTCCAATTCAAATGCTAATCAGCCACAAGATTACAAACATATCTGACCACATAAAAGCAATTTGTTTGACCCAGATAACTGCTAGGTAATGACAAAATCTTCTCTCTTCCCTCTGGTTTTTTTTTGTTCTTTTTTTAGTTATTACAATGTTGCAGGCTCCTTGCAGCACCCAGAGGTACAAAATCTTAACAAAATTATGACAGTAAGAACTCTAATACTTGACAGTGAGAAACAAAAGCCAAACAACTGATCCTGAGATGTGCTAGGATTTAGCCAAAATCAAAACAAAACAAAAAATCCTCTACCTAGGCTTTTGAAGATCACACTTAAGAAACAAGCAGTTCAGATCTTACCTCTGTGTGATGCTTAACTTGAAAAGGTGCCTAAAAGATGTCTTGTACAATAGCATTATGCACTGGAAGGTTCACAGGGGATTCAAATAGAAAGAGTTATTACTGGCATTCAGTGAACAACACTTTCTTTACCTTCTGCTTTCCCTCCAGTCAGTATCTTCACAGTCGCTGCCTGCCCACTGTTGCTTTAGGAGTATTCTTCACTCAGCTCCCAGTGGAGCATCTGATATTTTTCCAAGAAAAGCTTTTGAGACTCTGAACGAGCAGTTCTTTCAGCACAATCCCTGTGCCCAGCAACTTTCTACATAAAAGCCCTCATTATGAATTTTGAGTCAGTGGGGTTTTCTTAGTCAGCGTGGGATCAGGCTTTCTTGCCCTAGAACTGGCATTTCCCTTATAGATGGCATGAAGCCGTAAAGTACATCCAAATACTGAGCAGGCTAATGACTACAATAGCAAAACTAAAACAAAATCACATTAAATTTTTTATTTGTAATTGGAAACTCTGTAATCCTCTACTTTAGCTGCCATCTCATTAACATGTTTGTTCAAAAGCCTTTTCTCTGCCTCATTACATAATTCGTGTTACAGTATCTCCCGCCAAAAAATAGCAATTATTTCAGGTCTACATGGGTTATTGGACTTCTTTTTTCTTCTACTTTTGTTTTTCCTAGAGAAAAATGGTGTACAGAGGAGGGTTTTAAGGTTGGAGAATAAACCACACCAAATTGACAGCCAAATTCTGAGTAATACCTGGAGTATCTGTAGTACAGGACATTACAATACATTACACAAATATTACTGAATTATTTTTCCTAATAGTTCTGCCAAGTAGAACTAATATTGTTGTCCCCATTCTACAGGCTGAGAAAGTGAATCCATCTCCTGTGTCCCATTATACTCCACTATGCCTGATCTGTTACATCAAAGAAGAGCTTATCACTTTGCAGTGCTGTAAAAGATCTGTTGTAGTAGCAGGTAGGGGAATTTCTAGGCCTTCCATCTGAAATCCGGATTATACAGATACTGGCATTGAAACAAAGACATGAAATTCATTTCACATTTCTCCCTAACTTGCAATTGTTTGCAAGTTCTTAAAAAAATAAATAAATATCATGTAGCCTTTCACATGCCTAAGCAGTAAAGTCAATATACGACGACATCATCTCTCTCCCACATCCAAGAGGAACTTGCACCCTAGACCTCTATCTTACTTTGCACAGGGCTAAGGGATCTGCAGACCATCGGAGATCATTGACAGGCAGGGCCTGCTGCAGCTGCTCTGATAGGAAGCCAGTCATTCCCATCCAGATCTGTCCAGGGAGCAGGGAGAAAGGGCAAAGCTAGTTAGTACAGGCTGGAGGCTTCAGCTAGTTCATACTATCCTGAAGGGTCACTGGGGAAACAGTGGGGCCCCGGTGTCATCTGCGGCAAGCATGTGCAGCCCCTCAGTGGGACACAGGCAGGCAAGGACAGAGGAGGACTGCTAGACTTCTCTCCAGTGGAGATGGTGGGTGATGACTCCCTCTCTGCCATAGCTGGCTTCCCTGATGACATAGGCATTGCTCTCAGCAGGGCAAGCCAGCATCACCTCGGGGAGGCCAAGACAGCATGACAGAGTTGGAAGGCCAGACATTAGGATGATGGTGGCAGTGAAGGTGGTGCCAGCCATGCAACCAAGGTCTTGCAGCTGAGCCTAGCATGGGCGGCTGAGATAACAATGGCCATGGTGACACCGTGAGTGGCCAGGCTGCCACAGGCCGAGCCGCCAGCGCGGCTGCTGCCTGGGGGCCTCTCACCACAGTGCTTGTTGCAGGTGGCCTCATTCCTGGTCGTGCTTTATGGTGTGCCCTCTTCTCTCATGCCTGCCTCTGCTGGAATATGATGCCACGGTTATGAGTAAAGTGTTAGTGCAGGTGAGTTCATAGCAGTGACCAGTCACCACCCATGGGTCTGAGGGGTGCTGGTGCTAACTGTGTCGCTGCCAGTGCGGGGTGCTGGCAGAAGGGGCCAGGCCTTGGAGGCTGCCCACAGCCTCCAAGGATCCATGAGAAAGAAGGGGTCCCATCACCGCACGTACCTCAGAGCGGCAGGGCTGCACGTGGGGCTCACCTCCCCTTGGGAGCCTGTGGGCAGAGGGAGGACGCACCCCATGTGCTGGGGCAGACACTGCTGGCCAACCAAACAGCCTCCTGCTCTAGAAGGAGAGTGGAAACACCTTCCCCTGTGGGCAGTTCCAGGGTATAAAACCGCCTTTCTGTTAAAGAAATCAGTTACTGTGATTATATTTATCTAGAAAAGAAGGAAAGAGACACCCAAAAGACTGCCTGGGGACTAATGAACCTGCATTGGGCTGTGACTCTCAGTAGAAACAAATACTTTTCTGTCAATGCTGATATTCCTCTTTTAAAGTTTTTTTGGCTAGGCAGTTGTTTGAGATCGACTTATTGCCACAGTCACTTTTAGTTTTTTGTTTCTTTTTTTCCTCGTAGTTCTTGAAGAAACATACCCGAGAAGGCTAAAGAGAAAAAAGATAATGACAGAAGAGAACAAGTTTTGCAAAAATTGGTATGACAACTGTCTCCATTCCTGGGGATTGTGACAGTCAAGAGTTCGCTAAGATTTAATATTAATATCCCTAATATTATATACATTTAACAGAGAGAGGGAGAGAATACAAGAGGGGGCATGTGCTAGAAGTGATGTGTTAGGCTAGCTAACAAATACTAAGCAACAAAATTGTAGTTATTTTCACATTTGAAGGATGCTGTTTTCTTATTTCCTGGGGAGAGGTTCTTGATCCTTGCATAGACTTCTCCCATGTTACAGGAGGGAAAAGCCCTTGTTCATTTTTTATGTAATGTCACTGAGAGCAATTTCTTAGCGGATGGCAGAGGAGTCAGTGGACAGACAGTTTAGCAGACAGACAGTTTGTCTGTTGCTGCATCTGCAGCTAAGTGACAAAGCCTAAACTGCAAGCTTTCATCTACAAGGTATCCCAAATATGCAAAAGTTTCAGGGTAATTGTTCATCTTGGAAGAAAAGCCTGAAATGGGCTGTGAGAGGTAACGTAGCCTGGTTTGTTTTAGCTAGTAGCTTGTAGGCCATTAGGCTACAAGCTTCCTTCTTATAGGAAAGCAGACTGTGAAACACAGCAATTAGGAACAGATTCAAACATAACAAGGTCAAACAATAGCAAGGAAGGAAATATTTTGAATTAAAAGAAAATAAAAAAAGCTTAACCTGAAATTAATTTGATCAGAAAACCATCACTACACTTTGCCCAAGAGAGCCTAAAGATTTCTAAAAGATTATAGGGGATCTTTTAATTAAGAGTTGCTGAACACTGATAAGATTCCTCAGCAGGACCTGCTACCTAAAACACCTTTAGTTTGATATTTCTCTAATGAGTTTTTAAAAACTGTCTGCTAACCCAGATTACATATTCCTCATAGGAAATCCATCCCAGTGCTCATCCATCATCACCATTCTCCTAAAGTCTAAAGCAGATTTCTTTGCTGCAACCTCCTCATTTATTCATTTGGAAATGAATAAATGGAATAAGGAAATTCATTTATTGCTTACCTCCCTCTTTGGGGCTTTACTGCTGTGTCTGTTCTGTTTTGAGGCTGGGCTCTTTCTAATTACATGGCCTCTTTTTGAACCCGCTGAGCATGGTGACAACATCTCTGTGCCTGTCAGCTCAGAGGCAGTGTTATGTGAACAGAGCAGGTCCTTGGGCTGGGTTACCTTATAATTGCCTCACTGGGAGCCAAAAAGCTGGGAATCTTGGGATGGTTCATGTGACGCACAGAAATGTCTCCATTTACAGAGAGGTGTCTTTCTTCTAAAGCCGTAAACAAGATAAGCAGCTTTAGCTCTTCCTGAAACTAAAGTTATACCAGGAGCCTCTAGCTGTTGCCCTTTCCCTTTCAGAAGTGTCCCTAGTCATATGGCAGAACCTCCATAACAGAGCCCAGTCTCCTACTTGACTCAAAGATGAATGAGAACTACAGATACATACAGTTTTAGGGACAAACTGAGATCATTCACTCCATTTCTGTACTCTGCAGTAAACGAGATGTGTCTGCTGCCAATTTCTCCCTCCATGAGGCCCACTGCCTGCGGTTTCTCACTCTTTGTCCGGAATGCGATGAACCAATTGCCCGAAAGGATATAAAAGACCATCACACAGAAGCACACAAGCAGGTGAGGTACACTCCACTTCTGTCAGATTTCTCTTGCAAATACTAAAAAGCTCTGCCAGCTCTGAAGTATGTTCCTATTTACTTAGTGCTTTGTTTTAAGAATATTTGAACTCCTATAATTCTTTAGTCACAAAATCTGGTACTAATTTGAAGCCTGAATACAAAGACCCAATTTTTTATTCTGTTTTACTAATTTCCTTGATTTAGCAGTTCCTTTGATTTCACTTGCATAACAGAACACATGAATAGGTCTCTTGGCAAACAACAAATGAGCATGCCTCCTATATTGTTGCAAGATCTGCCATAATTTAGACTGAATATCAACCCTATACCTTAATTAAACTTCAGGCAATATTTTAAATACATTTTTTATTTCACATTGGGATCTTTCAGAACTGGATCCCTGCATGGAATGACATCTTCTCACAGACTCATCAGATGTAGTTCTCAAAATCCCAACAACATGACTCAAATGTGATAAACAAACATTTACCAAAACTACGTCAGTTACTGTGATGAAAATAATTGTGAGCTCATCACAACAGCTTGAGTTGACATTGTTATGTGAAAGCACTAACTACCCTGCTGTGCTCCCAATGAACCACTGTACGCTACACTTGCAGGTCAGATGTAATCTTTGTCACCACAGTATGCAGCAGTACCAGCTGGAGTACCACAAGGTAAGTACAGAGAACGACCTTTGTCATCCTGTAAGCTAACCCCAACGTCCAGCCACCAAGAGTCACACTAACACGAGCAACAACAAAAATAAATCCCTCTCTCCTGTCCTGGACCCTCATTAGATAAATTTCCCAACAGTAGCACTGTTTTGGTATTTGCCTAATCTCCTATACACATATTCTGTGGTGGTTATCCATACAGCCTGCTATGATATTCTATTTTAAGAAATAACCTATTCCTTTCTCACCCTTGGCATCTCAGGCCACTCTTTGCAAATTTCCCAAAGATATTTCTGTCCTACTCATACTACCTGCTTTTCCAAAAGGGAAGTTAGGCAAAATGAAAATCCTTCCTTACACAAGAAGCTGGTGTATGAGCTATCAAGGGTGAGCTGGTAGCAAGACAATTGAGGAAGAGACACCCAAAGGAATTGGCTGCAGCTGGGAAGTGAGAGCAACCTTCCCCCTCTAGCTTTAGTTTAACATTTCAGGGAACCAAAGCAGTGACCACAACAAGTTTCATCTGCTTCTGGTAGCCATGGATTGGGATTTCCTAGGCGAGCTTGTGCTCTGTTGCCATGCTATACATAGACAACACATCTTCACTGGTGTTGATTCTCCTTTTGCCTGATACTGCCCACATTCACCTAATTTAAAGCTAGCCTAGATAGGCCAAATCCATGCCTCCATTTGGCTGTGCAGATACCTTCTTAAAATGCAGATACTTTCTTAAATAGTGATTAATTCCTCTTATCTAGTCTTTTATTATTAATGGATAGTTCAGACTAACTTCCTCTGTTCATGTGCAGACCCAGGAATGCCATGAACGATCAATGAAATGCAGCATCTGCGAGCTGGAAATGCCCTTCAACAAGTTGCAGGAACACCTGAACATCTGTGCCAGCCGAACAGAGCGGTGCTGGGAATGCAACAAATATGTCATGTACAAAGATCAGAACAAACACAAAGATATTTGCCTGAAAAGAGATCTGTCCAACCACAAGGATGTTGTTGCTCCTGCCAGCCAGGAAACTTCAAACTCCAGCACTCACCCTTCTCAACCTTCTTCCTCTCTCTCTCCCTCTTCCAATTCTGAGAATGCAATGGCATGGAAAGATGTCCATCCCAAAAGGAAAGAAAGAGACCAGCCATTGACCTCCAAAACCTTGCTCAAACGTCCAAAGAAGAAAATGAAGGTTGGTTTTCCTTCTTCCACAAGGAGTGGGCTTTCTACACCACCTCAAGCTCTTAAAGACACTCAGTATTATGATATGATGGTCACCTGTGCCCACTGCAACATTCTCCTACCACTTTCAACCCTCCGAGCACATGAGGTAAGCAGTGACACCTTGGGCTTTTTCTCTTATGTGTTTAAATAAGGGACATAGCTACCGGGTCACTACACATTGTCTGAAGTCCCAAGGCCTATTTGAGATTCCAGAGCTACATATGAAATCCTGGCTGTATATGTATCTACTCCCTAACGCATAGAATTGTCTTATTCTGTTAGCTATTTATGCTCAGATCCACAAAGACTAGCTTCATTGCCTACAGCCTGCCACAGAGTTAGGAAAAAGTAACATGAATTTTAAGGTCAAATCCTGGAAAATCGTCAGCACTCTTCTTATTTTCTATAGGCTGATAGTGTTCTTTCGAAAAGATACCATGAGTCTATTCTCTGCCGCAGAGATGCAGCTTTAGAGAAGTTACAATCCCACCACAGGGGCTCGGTCACCCCCTACCGAATAGAATTGCATGCTGAGTATAATGTTAATCTCTCCTCTAATACAATTGTTATTTTCCAGGTCAAGTGTCTACATTTCACAACTTTACAAAATACGAGGATGAAGCCAAAATCAAGTGGTGGAAAAGAAGGTATTGCAGAAATTGTGAAATGTAGAGTACAATTTGTTGCCCATAATTATTCAGTACTAGGCAAACTGGAACAGTGCAACAATATTTTGCAGATGAAGCATATTTAGAATACCAGAATACTGTAAGGCTCTTTGGTATTCTAACACACTGGTTCCCATGAGGTAGCTGGAGAGACTCAATACATAGATTTGGTAACAGAAGAATAAAAAGAAGGCTAGACTTTCCATTTGATTAGAACTCAAATAAAAATAAGTACATAGTAATTACGTGGATTATTTGACTTGCATTATGATTCTTCAGAGTATTCTACTTAGTATGTCAGTCTCTATGTCATTATAGAGACAGGAAGACTGCAAAACTGTGAATATCTCTTTAAAAAGACTGATAATTGGGTTTTGCTTGTTTTACAGAAGGTTCCTTCTAGACACTTGTGCTTAAATCTGAGTATAGACGTGCAACTCCACAACAAAGCTTCAGTTCATCCTTAACAAAAGGCACGGAAATTGCACTAGCTCTACCGACACAAATAAAAGTTACTCTTTACTCTGCATGAAGAGTAGAAAGTGGTTTCAAATTTTATTCTTTGTTAAGAGAGGCCTTTAAGAGATTTCACCAGAAAAGTGGTTTATTTCATAATGAATTAAAGATGAGGTAAAGAGTCTCGGATCAGAGGAAGTGGACGGGGGAAACTCAGCAACTGACAACAGTGTTGCCTACCTGGACACCCAGACTTTAAAGATATACTGTCATTGCTGGCCAGGTGCTCAGGTGGGGCTGACAAGGTGTCAGCTCACCAATGCTCATGGATGAAGGTGGACACAAGTGTTCCATATGCATCCATGGACAGCTGGGCAGCAGGACGGGAGGATGGCAGCACCTTCAGAGCCTCAGGAAAAGCCCAAGGCCACCGTGAAGGGCTCACACTGTGGGATGCAGAGGAGGATGGCAGAACGCTGTGGTGAAGTCCTGCCTCTTCACGTGAGTGTTTATTTCCCCACGTAGTGTCTGTTCACAGGAGTGTGTGTTTCCCGTTGTTGCTGAGCTGTCCTCACTGCAGTCTCCCTCCAGAGCATCAGTCTCTCATTCTCCAGCATTGAGCTCCCCCAGCTGGACGTGAGATGGAAAGATGCCTCCCTGCTGCACCCGTACTTGACATTCCCTTTGCAATTAGTTCTCATTGATTTACTCACATTTGCAGTTTACATTTTGACTCTGTTTAATAAAAAATATTCTGTTCTTCTGTTTTGTAGGCGAGCTTATGCAGGCTGAAGGCAGATAGGAAAGGCTGTCTCCTCTGCTTTTCAGTCATCCATTATAATTTAAAATGCAGAGATATCTAGTCTGTTCTCTCACACAGTTAGTATGGATTATCTAACTTCTTCTACTTCCAGCTGTAATAGTAAAACAAAATGCCTAATCAGCTAGTTTGTTAAAAACAAACGAAGACCAATTTCTAGTTTGTTCTCAATGCATCTTGCCAATCTGTCCCTTTGTGAAAAAATCAGTTTGATTTAATCTTAGCCACACATCAATGGTCTGCACACAATTTGCAAACAGGCTGTAGGGATCTGCAGGCAGCATTTGCTCAAGCAGAGCTGTGCCTCGTCAGTGTTCCAACCAGGGGAGAGATGAATGTGTCCAAGCTGACGAGGTGCAGAGGCCAGGACAAGCTCACTGGTGGCTTGGCCATGCTCTTGGTAACAGCACTGGAGCTCACCAAGGGCTGCAGGGATGATCAGAGGCAATTTTGGTGAAGTTTCTGCATATATTTTTTATTTGTTATTTGTATGTATGTGTGTATATAGATATGTCTATAGGAGAAGGTCCACGGTGTTGCTTAGGGCTCACAAGGATGATGCGGAATGGCTCCTTTTCTCAACCTACGTGGTGGCCGTGAGTCTCACTGGATGTGGGAAGGCAAATCCCACTAAGGGCCAATGTGTTTTGTGGGCCGGAGTTCAGATGTACCATCCATTTGACTTAGGACAGTTGGAAGTTGGGACATTGTGCTGGCTGATTTCACAGTTTTTCTCCCCTTTACTGAGTCAAAAGCAGCAGCAGAAGGCTGTGAACAGCTGATGGCATTCCAGCATTTCAGGGCCCTAAGTGTTGGGTCTTTCAATTCTTTTTAGAAAGGCTACAGATATAACTGTGAGCAGAAATGGTCTAAATCAGCAAAAAGGTTTTCCCACCTTCCTATGAGTTACCTTTTTCATCCCTAATGGAAAAACTTTAGGGCTTAATCTTCAACTTCCTGCTCAATCTGCATTTCTGTTTGTCTCACCACAATAATTAATTTATAAGCTGAGAAGTGACAGGTAATGTTTATTATGGAGATGATTTCCTTGAACAAGCTTCTTAAAATAACCACCATGGGTTTGCAAGGAAGCTTACATTTGATAATTAATTATGCAAACTTACTTTAACATATCTTTAGGTAATCAGAACAAAAGAAGAGAGTTGTCTTTGTTAATTATCATGAAAATTTTCTTATAAATATCATAATTATGCATATTACTGTGTCTGCTGTCACTTATGTCTGGAATAGCTTTAGGCAGTTATTTTCCTTCCATTGTCATCATAAGAAAAGACTGTTGAAAAGAACAGAGCTAAGGTTGGAGGCTCCACAGATTCATTTCAGAACATGTTACTCTTCTTGTGACTTCTTGCTGTTTGGCTGTTTTAGGGTCTGATACGTTATGCTTGTCCTAGCTGTGTTATCTCGTCTTTGCGGGGTTGCGGTGTCCCTGGGACTGGGGCTGTGCTGTGCTCCCCTCCTGTGGTCCTTAATAGGAGTTAGATGCTCACGTCAGCCACACTCTACAGAAATGGTGCTTCCAAGACCAAACAAGGACTGTTTAGCAGGCAAAGCTCTGATTTTTTATTTTATTTTTTGGCAGAACAACAGTCTCAGCTTTTGGTGGGTGATTTCGCATTTGTAGCTTCACGGGGGAAATCAGATTGGCCATGGACTGCAGATGCTGTTTCGGCGTTTTCTGTCCTGAAATGGGCAACTAACCAGCCTGACGTGCTGGTAAACCAGGCCATTTTAAACTTGCTTTTGAAGCGTTTGTTGAGAGCTCTTCCCTTTATCTTTGAGGTAACAATTTATCTAATTCCAGGTCAGAGTTTGGCTACTAAGCTTTCGTAAACCATGCTCACAGACCAAGCGTTGCAGCTGATAAAGTCACAAATCCAAAGGTCTGCTGGCCAGTTCTTGACAGCTGGGAGAGTGTGACAGAATTAATTATGGTCTTGGATTAAACTTTCTGGCACTGCAGCTGGCAAGCGCTTTGCTCTATGGTAAAAGCCTCCCCAGAACTGACTGGCTCAGACTTTGGCCCTCATTTCTTTGCTAGCAGAAAGCTGATAAAAGAAATTTCCATTAAAATAATTAGAGAAAGTTGAAAGCTCCACTTTATAGATACTCTTTATAATACAGAGAATGTCTTTGAATTTCCACAGCTTGACATTCACCAGAGGTCACTAACATTAACACCTATGTAGGTGCTCTAATACACATTTTATGCTCTGTCTAGTACTGAAAATATTAAATGTGTCTGATGCCTGCTTACAGACATACCTAAGGATCAAAACCTCCCTTTTGTCTGTGTCTCCAAGACCCAATTTTCTATGATGCAGGCAAAAAATTAAACAAAAAATTCTCCTTTGCTAACATACATCCCCTCTCTTGTTTGGGTAGCATGCAGGAGGGCAAGGCTTTCATCAGATGGGATGAGGGATGAAAAACAGATTTTCAGCTCATGCTAAAAGCTCCTGACGCACATGCTCGAAGTCAGAGTTATGTTAGTAATGATAAAAGTCTCAGCTGCTTACTGAGTTAGCAGAAACGAAGCAAAACAAATGCCAAGAGTCAAAAGTCTCACAGAAGTGAATACTTGCAATCTTTCTGTGCAACAACAGGCCGAGTCGGTGCTTTGGTTCCCTGGCCCAGCCAAACCAGGTCTTGCAGCCTCGCGGAGGAGCGTCCACGTAGGGCCTGCAAGCAGACGTGCCGCCTCCTCTGTTTAGTGAGCGCAGTCAGGAGGAGGAACGCACGTGACTCCAGCTATTCGCAGCGGAGTCCCAGCTGCAGCATCTGCGTTCCTAGGGCTAGTTTGAGGACAGAGTGGCAAGAAACCAGCAGAAGTGAGATGCGATGGCAGGGCTGGGACCTGCAGCTACTTGTTGTGAATTTGGACTTGGTTGTGCTGGGCTCTTCCTCCTGATGGATCTAGATTTTAGCCATTCTCACCCCAAATCAAAGAAACTTAAGGAATAAAACACATAAATAAAATATATTAATTTTCTATGGATCCTTGTGAACTGAAATGACCATTTTTCAAACCAATAAAGTATTAGCCAAGATTTCACTGCAATGCCACTCTGCTCAAGTGAATAATGTGGGAAATATTATTTGTGATAATTTAATGCCTATGCTAGATTTACAAAAACATGATTCTTTCATACATAGCTTAGGATGACTTTGATAAATTTGCTCACTGTATGCTATCAATTCAGAGAAGACAAGAGCCATTTGTTTATGAAAATTATCATAAATAAACAATGAGACAGGACTTCTAGATTTATGACTTAATATTATAATTAGGTTTTGCTAAAGAAAAAGCAGAAGCTTTTGATAGAGTAAACTTATAATTATTTGTGTACACAAAGGAGATGCAGCATATTGTAAAGTGCTTGTAGACTGCCTGCCAGCCCAGGAATATTTATTTATGTGGAAACTGCACTCAAAGCAAAACTTTCTGGAGACACACGCAAATTAATAAAAAATCAGCTGGAGCTCAGCCATGTAGTACCATGCTGCAGGGAAACTGTGTGGGGATTCACTGCCTGGATGGAGCTGGAATTGGCGATGGCAATGGGGATTGTAACAGGGACATGGCCATGGCCGGGAAGGACATGAGACACTGTCTGGGAGCTGGCATTCCAAGGATTGGTGTTGGACCCCTCCTCAGGCATCAGGGAAGTAATACTGCTTGGGACTTGCACGTGGAAGGAAGATAGGTATCTCTGTGGCTGATAGGGAACTGTTAAACTGAATGCTTATGCATATGCATCACATAATGAAAACATTTTATCAGACTGTCTTTTTGAATCTAATGGATTATTATTTTTTCACTTAAGCAAAACATATGTTATTTGGGTCATTAATATCTAGGCACGTTACTAATCTGCTATCAAAAGAGAAAAATAGAATTCCCAAAGAAAGATTAATATTAACTTTAAGGCGATTCATCAATGAGTAATGACCTGCTGAATCCATTACATCTATCACTTTACTGGAGCATGGATTCAAAAGCATGAGTTAGGTAAGTAGATGGTGCTGTTTGAATATGTTCAAGAGAAAATGAAAAGGATTTTTAAAAGGCTTCCTCTGAAATCACTTTAAACTGAAAATCCCACAGCAAAACTCCTCTCCTTTACAGCAGGAATCAGATGATCTGCAGGTCTGCCATGGCGCGCTTTATTGGCCCTAGCAGGCAGGTGACAGAGATTTGGGGATGGGCAGGTTTTTAAGCCTAAACTGTGTTTGGTGATTGAGGCATCCGAGCACAGAGCCTTGCTGCTGCCCCCAGGTCTCCATGGTGCAGGCTGTGAGAGCTCCGTCGTGGCAGCGCCTGCGGGCCAAGCGCTGGGCAAGGCGGTGGTGCTGAGAGGCTGGGACACGAGGCAGTGCAGGGAAGCCCTGCTCATGACAAGCAGGGTCTGCAGAGCGGCGTGGGGCTGTGTCAGCAGAGCGGCTGCCAGGGTCCCCTGGGGCTGCACGTGCACTGTCCGCATTTTGCCAGACCACCTTTCTCTTAACCCAGCTGGTATCAGGTGCAGCTTGTCCTCCTGAGCTGACACTGACATCTCCCTTTGCAACATGCCAGGAAGAGTTAGTGTCCACTATGTCCTGTCCTGTCACAAGGCTTCAAATCCTTCTTCATGGATTTCTGTGCAATTGCAACATGCTGGGGAACTGAGGAAAGGAAGAATCTGGCAAATATGCTGTAATCTGTGACTAAAATGAATGGAGAAATAGAGTTTTCCTCCTTTAAATGTATCCTTTATGAATTTTAATAAGGATATAATTTGTAATAAAAAGTTTCCTCTATAATAAAAATCCTGCCTTAGCTTTCATAGGAGAGTGATGATTCAGAACAAGTAATTTGCATGTGACAGTAGTGCTGAGGTGCCCTGCATCTTAGTCTTAGGATGGGATCAGAGCCCTTTTCCAGGGAAAGACAGTGTGGGAGCGGCTGGAAACGAATATATCACAGGCTGAGTGCCCACAATGCCATGACTTGGTGTAATGCGACAGACAAACAGATGTGGCAGGAGGGGCAGTGGTGTCAGCCTGGTTGCTGTCCTGTCCTGGGACAGCTTTCCATGTCTTCTCAGGTGGGACTTGGCTAACGGCAAGTTCGCCTCACCAGGGCTCATCTGATGCTCATCAGTGCATGTCTGGACATCTGGTACAAAGGACAGGAGCAACTCGTCCAGCTGAATCACAGCCCCAATGCAATAGAGATCCAATATCTTGTGGGGAGAGAGGGAGGATTATAAAGGAATGAGGAACCATCAGAAACGACTTTGAAAAATGTCATTTATAGCAGGCTACAAGAGAAGCTCCTCAGAACAAATCCCTGCAAAACTTCAGTATTTCTTAGAGGCTGAACAAAAGCCATTACAGTTTGATGGTTATTGTATATTACAAAGGTTATTTCCAAAGACTTGACTAACACCTGGAGAGAAAATATATATCTTTTGGTTGACTAGCACCTGACTGCTTCCTTTCAGAGGATGTACGGCTCCAGTGTAATGAATACAGCAATCTGCCAGTGCTGTGAGGAAAGCACAAACATTATTGTTAGGATTAAACTGTGAAGGTTAAATGAATCATTTGGGAGGGCTGAAGCGTACTAGTATTAGACCTGCTGGGGAGCACAGAGGGAGGAAGATGCCTTTGTGTATTCTCTCTGTCTTTTTGATAGCTTTCATTTTCCCCAAATAGGTGCTTTGGTTTATGCACTATGTTACTTACTCCTTAAAAAGAACAGGGTGCTGCGTTGCACATTTCCTTGAAGGCTGGTGTTTTCCACAACCCCCATGGAGGGGTGACATGAAATGGTGGTGTTTGCTTGCCTGCCTCAGGGCAGGACAACCTGCCCCTGGCTGGATCCAATATGGGATCTCTCAAGTGGAAAGGTCTGCTCTGCCCCATTGAAAATATGAGGAATCCTCCTCTTCGCCTGAGCAGAGGCTGTAGTATGTTCCTGACTGGATTTCTAATACTCTCCCTCCACTGGCCTGCTGGGCAGCTCTGGGGAAAGCTGCTGAGACTCTGGTGCTTAGGGATGTATAAGAAAAGCAATATAACGGAACAGCATATTGTGAGATACATGGTTCCACCATGTCATGCAATAGGGAAAGTAGAGCTACTAAATGTTCTCACAGATGTTTCACAGATTTCCCTGAGTTCAGACTCATCTTCAACAGAGGAATTGGTTATTTCACAAGCATGAATTGCACTCCCAGTGCCCAGCTGTGGGCCCAAGAAGTAATTGGATTTGCTTACTTTCCTTTTGAGCCCTTAGACATATATCATTGCAAGGGGAAGTTGGTATCAGAATCAAGAACACAGTTCTATTTGCTTCAATTAACAGTTGTTTCACTGATCACACCTCGTAGTAATATCTGAAGAAATCAGCTCTTTCTTCTCAGTTACACTGTTGTCATCAGCAGGGAAACTGAAGCTATGGGAAACCACTCCATTTTGGGAACCATGGGCAGAGACCATATGAGCAGAGAGGGGAAGGAAAAATCCTATCTGCTCTAAAACCGCTGGCTCACATACTCATTGCAGACTGCATTTCAAAGCAAAACCACGCAGACGTCTGCTTGCTTTTCAGCATGCACTTCATCCTCTGCTGACAACTGGCTCCCTGCAGAGTTGCAAACTGTAATCTTCAAATTAGCTGGAAAAAAGTGCCGCAATACAAAAAATGCTATTAAAATGGAAATATGTTCAGTTTCTGTGTTCTGTAAATCCGGTTTCTGTCATCTGAAGTCTAAGGTCTGCCTTCCACTCTTAAAGAGATACATGTCAGTGTCTGCCACTGTATTCTATTAGGTATAAAATATTCAGAATGTTACAGGCGGCTACTGCACTGAGAAAAGTCTTTTTTTTTTCAGTCATTCCCTCTCTTCCTGGTGTTAAACAGTCTTGTGTCTCTCTTCCTACCTGGAATTTTTGTCTATTCCCAATACAAGGAAAAAGCTGTAAATCCAATTAAGCCTTTGCTCCATATATTCATTCTTTTGTGTGGGTGTGGGTGGGTTTTTTAAGGCTTTCCAAGACCTCAGATTATGCTAGGAAAAAACTGTGTGGGGTTTACGCTTGTCGTTTCTTAACCTTGGGTCTATTTATTTGTTATTTAAGTTTCGCAAATCAATGACCCTTCTTTCTATAAGTGAGTCCTCCACAGGCCATAGCTCTTTGTTGTTGCTTGACTCCATCAAGACATCATTGGTGGTGGGAGTGGGACCTGGGCAACTTAACATGGGAAAAGGTGCTACACCATGCAGGAAGGGTGCATCTTGTCCAGACTAGAGCCAGGTTACTTCTGAAAGGCTGCAGCAAGTCCCTGAACTCTAGCAGCTGTGAGGACTCCAGGCAGGAATTCCCATCCTCGCTGGCTACAGACGAGCCATCCTGGGGTGAGTTCTACTGCCCAGCCCCTCTCGTGTGCCTCCAACAGGACAAGGGCTGCCTTGCCAATGGCCTTGGGAATGAGGCTGGACAGCGATGGCAGTGTTACAGCACGCAGATCTGAGGCGACTGTTTGGAAGAAAAGGAAGAAAGCACAGGAAACAGAAAAGGGTAGGGAGCAGCAACTGCAAGGTGGAATTGTCTGTCCATCCATTCTGCGGGTGCAAGCTGACTTCAGAGGGTTCATTTACCAGGCCTAGATGAGGCCTTGAGTACTTAAGTGTTCTTCTTCTTCATTGTCCAGAAAATGTAAGATTTATAAATAACTAAAAACATTAAAAAAACTAGTTTTCCTTCTGTTTTTTTAGCATGGTGTTTCATAAAGCAGATAATTGTAGGTGAGATAAAAAGCCATGACAGTGTGAGCAGAAAGAGTGGAGATAATTTGCATATAGTGCCCACTGTTGTTTTTTTTTTTTTTTCTGAAGAGCTTAACTAAAATCTAGTAGAATCCAGAAGCAAAGCTACAAACATAAAGGGCAGGGCTGATTCCCATTGCACATCTGATTTAATCAGCTTGGCTCTGAGGAAGTTGGCCCAGTACAAATATCCCTAAAGCATTTTTTTTAATTTAAATGATGTTTTGGAGCAAAATGAAAGCAGAAGTTTAGCACCATCTGTGTAGAGTAAATCAAAGCTACTCAGAATGCCCCTGATCTTGCCCTCAGAAGAAACTGCCATATTCATTGAGGTCTGCTGGTGGCGTTGACTGCGTCTTCTAAAGCAGTGGAGAAAATACAGGCATGGGTCATAGGCCTAAGGCAGCAAGGCCATAGAAAAACATTTCAGATCAGTAGAAATAATCTTCATTTCTTGACAGAACTAATAGAGATGTCAACAGAGAGCTCTACAGCTTTGCTGATGGCCCATGGAGCTACTTCATCACTCATTTACTGCTTTCTTTCTTTGGTTCTTTTTTGAAAGTTAAGCAATTGCTCTTTTATTTAACTTCCAGGCACTGGAAGGTCCTGGAAGCTTGACCAAGCGGGAAAGGGCTGGGAAGGGACAGTGGGTGGAGCGCCTCTACCCTCCTGCAACAGCTGAGTGGAAGCAAAACAGTATGTCTCTATTATGAATGCACAACATTTTACAGGATTTCCAGCAAGTAGAGAGGGGAAAATTATAGAGAGCCATTCTTATCATTCAGTTAGGATATTCATGTGTACAGCATCTGATGTGACTACTGTGAGGTAGGCTGCAGCCAAGGGAATGCAGCTGCTTACTAGAACTTGGAAAAGTGATAACAAAGGACTAGATCAAAGAATCTAGGAAAATAAATTTTGCTAGAACATTAGAAAGCATTAGCATGCTGTTAGAACTACTTAAATCAGAAGAAAGAGGAGTCACAGCAGGAAAATAGGACAGCACTGCGCGTCCATAATTATGTTAGCCCTGACTGGCTAATTGCATTAGGAAGCTGGAAGTCAGTGGAGCGCTCAAGGCACATGTCAGGGCCATTGGTGTTATTCAGTCCTCACTAGCTGTTTGCATGCAGAGCAATTTGATAACAGGAAAGCCCTAGTAATGAAGTATTTATTATGTTTTTCACCCTAATCTGCTTTCCAAGCACTTCATTTGCAGTTTGCCATTCAACACCTCCATCTCTGCTGAAAATTCTCTTTTTCTTCTGAAACTTTTTCAGTGTGGCCAGAACACCCAGAGATGTTTCTCCTGTTCCCTCTGTAGCAGCCCTCCTCCTGGTTCCTGCACCCATCCTGGTGACACATCGAGCGGTTTTGTTGCATCCTCCAGTTCTTTCTGATGTTCTATGATGTTCTAGGGAGCTTCTTGTCTGATTGCAATGGGCTGCAGTCAAGGATACAGACAGACATGATGTGGTCCTTTAGGCCCAGTCCTAAGGAAGTCAGCACTGAAAGAGGCACTTGCACGCTTTGCTGCATCAAGGCCACAGAGCTCCACTTCTTGCATGGACAAGCTTTCAATAAAGGAAATTGCTTCTGCTTTTTTTTTTTTTCCTTAGCTCTCAAAGATTAATAGCAGCAGTAAATTGTTTTGATTAGCAGTAGACCGAGTAAATAGCAGGAAGAAAATGAAAGACACAATATTGGTCACAGCAACACTTTTCTTTAGACTGTCTTCTTCATCCTTGAGTGCTTTATTTGGAGCTTGCACCTGGATTAGTCGCTACCCAGAAGAAAGAGGAGAGAGCAGACAGGCTTAGCAAATTGTGTAGGCAGTGTCATTAGCCTAGGCTTTGGATACAGGTCTTGGGCTGTCCAAACTTCAGCCACCAGGCATCTGGATTTCTTGATTTTCCAGTTTTATTTTGCCAGATGAATTTTTGTGCATATGTTATTTTAACGAGCTCCACTCTGCAATGTCCCTTAATCCTGACATCTTCCTTGTGTCAGACAAAACTTGACCATCACCTGGGGTCCTGATGGGAATGATACTGCCACTGCATGGGTGCTGACGGTAAAACTAGCGCAGCTCAGCAACTGAATGTTGCCCCATGGTGACTTCACTGTTGGAGGTGTCTGACACAGACAAGCTAAGAAGATAAGCCAATATATCAAGCCAATATATCAGTGTCCCTGATCATGGCAAAACTGTATTTGGACCCTGTCATGACTTCTACTTGAAGTTGGTCAGAAACTCCCATTTCCTAAAATGATAATTTTATCATTTTTGGAAGTGTAACAAATGAGCTACATTCGCAAGGATGGTAGCCGCTCTTTCATGAAAAAAATCCTCTCTAGGCAGAGATCTTTACATATAAAAGTTAGACGTGCAAAGATGTTTAAAGGGAAAGAGAAATGAGTGCCTGCAAACTAGAGGAAGTGGTGATAAACTGTCAAAGCAGATGCCACTCAAAGCGTATCAGCCTTTCTCTATCCTCTTTTTAGTATTTACGTGTTCCTCACGACACACACGCACACCTTCGCTGTCTCAGAACAGACCAGTGTAAAATGGGACCTTGTAGTATTAGAATTCTTAGCTGCTCCAGGAAGCTGCAGGATTTCAATATGTTCTCCCATATGTTTTAACACTTTTGCTTTTCTTCCATCTGTTTGTGGGAAATGTGAAGGAATTTAATGATCTTTTCTAGGGTTATTAAACCAACAGCTGTTGTCATTAATAGAGGGCATTCTTTACAGCAGTGCACAAATTCCAGCGATAAATCAAGCCCTGCCACTCTCTATTTCTTCTTAATGACTACAGCATTTGTACTGAATTTTAGGTTAGGAATATAGTAGGTCCTTAAACTATTATTTTATGCTCTATCTTTGGTATAAAAATAAGCTTCCTTTTTTTTTTCTCTCTTTGTTCTTTCTGGGTAAAATCTGATATTTCATTTCCATTTCCTTTCCTTCTCTCACTTCCCTTTTTTGTTCCCCTCCTTTCTCCTGAAAAATGAACCAACTAAACCAAAAATGGAAAAAGTTGCCCCAAAAAGTGTTTGGATCACCTTACAATGGAATAACTTTGGAATAGAGCCAGGTTTATATGACATTTATTTGCAAAAAGAAATCAACTTTTCCTGTTTCTTTTAAAAGGTCCTCTCAAATGTAAAATTAATGTTGACATCTGTTATCTCTGGAGCTTATTTTTGCCTCCAGTGACTTATTGTCCTTCCTCGTCATGAAAACAGAAAACATATGCTTGGATATCCTTTAATTACAGGTACACATTTAATTAAAATAACTCCTGCACTGATATCATAAGCAGGGATGGGCAGGAGCTGACTTGTTCTATCATGGCAGAAGATCTGGGCTGAGATTACCAATTTATGGGGGATTTGCCAAATTGTCACAAGACATGGATAATCAGGAGCTCAAATAATTACCCTAGAGATGACTGGGCATAGTTAAATTCATATGTCTTACTAGCAATCAGCATTGCTACCAGAGCAAGAAAGGAAAAGAAACAGAAAAGGATAAAATGAGAAAAGCAACAGGGGTGGTGGAAATGTTTGCCTTGGGTAGTTCTTTCAATACACCTGCAGACCAATTCAAAGAAACGATACTAATGATTTTAACTATATAGTTTTGTTATGGGATATCTATTCAAAGGGCTTCTGGCTGCACTAGAGTTTAGAGATGCTTATGGATCTATATAGGGGCTTTATGCTGTCAACTACCATTGCACTACGACCCTTCTGTGGGGAGAAGAAAGCAGTAACTGAAATGCAGCGGTCTTTCCGGGATCTCAAGGACACATTCACGCTTTGGGGAGGGGAGGGGAAGCGAGGGGAGGCGAGGCGAGGCACGGCACGTGGTGGGGAGGAGCGGGGAAGCGCGGCACGTGCCCCTCGTTGCTCGAGGCCGGCTGCTCCCACCCAGGGCCTTGCAGCCCCTGGGAGCGCCCCAGGCCGCGCCCCTCGAGGCGCCTGCGGCCGCGCGCACAGCGGGGGAGCGGCCACGCGGCCCCGTGAGGCGGCTCCGCGCGCGGGCCGGGGAGGCTCCTCGGGACGCGACTGCGGCTGCGCGGGGGGCAGCGCGGGGGGTGGGTCCCTCGTGGCGCGATTGCGGCTGCGCGGGGCGGGTCTCTCGTGAGGCGGCCGCCTCGTTGAGGCGCGGGAGGGACACGTTTGACGCTCCCGTTTCGGTTTCGATGACGGGAGGGCGCAGGGGTCTCGGACGAGGTGGCTCCGGCGGGGAGGATGAGGACACGGGGGGCTCCGGACGAGGCGGCCTGCAGGGAGGTGTCCGCGGCCAGGTAGGTGCTCCCGGCTCGGGCTCCGCGGCCTGTCAGGCGGTGCCGCTCACGCGGGGCGCCGCTCACGCGGGGCTCCGCCCGCCACCATCTTGGCGCGCGGTAGTTGTGTTCCGCGTTGCTCCTCGGGCGCCTCCGCAGCCCCGGCCCCTGCTCGCTGCCATCGGGATTGCGGAGCTCACCAGGCGCCCCCATCCACCTGGGCCTGGCTGAAGCTCGTGGGCCGCTTCACCTCGTACCCTAGGGCCTCCTTGCCCTGATGTGCGTGTGGCCTCAACCTGTGTGCCACCATCTGTGGCTCCGCTTGCTTTGGAGCTGAGCCCCAGCGCTGCTGGGGAGATGACTGCAACTCGCCACAGAAGAAGCGCCGTGGAGGTGATACAACCTACGCTGCTGCTCTTATCAGAGCACCTGAATAAAATAATACCCCCTTGGACTCCGTGTTGCTTTCTTAATACAGCTAAAGCCACTTCCTTCAGGTGGTGCCTGACGGGGATGCTGAAGAGGTGATTGGGGAAAGCACTGGGCTCCTCTGCATGGGGCAGCCTTGGAGTAGGTCAGCAGAGGAGCTGTGGCCTGGCTGCCGCAGCGCTGTGCGCTGGGAACGGGGACAGCAGCGGGTTTGGGCGCCCTGTGCCCATGGGGCAGTGGACGGCTGCACAGTGCTGGGCCTGGCCCTGCCACACTGCTGCGGCAGAGGCTGTGAGGGCTGGGCTGCCAGACAGAGTGAGCTGCACCGGCCACGGGTGCTGCGGACGGCTGGGACTGGCACCGCTCAGGAGGAGCGCCCAGAGGTAGGGAGACGTGAGTAATAATTACAGGTAATGCTGTGGGAGATGTTCTTGATCCCGTATCTCACATGTGTGTGACTTGTTCTTTTAGTGCTTCCTATAAAAGTGTTTTCGCTGTTTAACACCACCATCAATTGTATAATAACAGATAAGAGCCTGTGCCTGTCTTTCAAAAACAAGTCTGTAGTATTAAACTTCTTGCTTGGCTTTTTCCTGAAAGTGCAGCAGCCTGAGCCTTACAGGTAAGTCTAGGTTTTGCCACAAAATTTGCCACAGAATGATTTGTATTGTTATCATGTCCTTTATGTAACCTATGTAATTGCAAGCTGTTAGTCTGACCTCACGAATCTTGACTTAAGGTTAAATTATTTTTTGGAATGCTTCTGTTAATTGTGTTTTTGTGACCTCAGATGTTTCACCTTTAGGTTCTCCACAGTCCCTTTTTCAACTGCAGTGAGCAAACTGAAAAGAGTATTATAGCTGAGGTCTTGCTTGTGCTGAATAGCAGTTATTTCCGTATGGGTGTGCTAGACTCTGTTTATGCATCCCGGTATCATAAGCATACCATAAAATACTGCTGTTCTGCAGCAGTGTAATATTGCTGACTTTCACTTCATTTATCTGCAGTAACTTCTAATTGTCTACAGAACTGCTATCTAGCCAGTTGTTTGTCATTCTTTATTTATAGAGCTGCTTGTTCCTACCTACATATAGTATCTTGTACTTGCCCTGCTAAATAACATTCTTTTTTTCTCTCTACACTACATTTTCAATTTCCAAAGATTAAGTTCTAAGCCTGTCATCCAACATCGTAGCTCTACCTCCTAAGTTAGTGTTGTCTGCATACTGAAGCATCCAGTCATTCCATCATCCAGGCCATTAATAAAAAAAGAGCCTGCATGAGGCCTGAGATGTCTATATGTTTTAAAAATCAGTTATAGGTAAGCTGCTTGGCTTAAGTTTTCTGAACAGTTTGAGCTCTGCTATTTTATTTTATTGGTCCCCCCAATATTTATTTTATTGGTCCCCCAAGCCATATTTCTCCAGCTTGGTTGTAGGAATGTCCTATGAAACAATGTCAAAAGCCTTACTAAAAATTTCTGCCTCTCCCTACCCACAAACTCAATTAACTTGACAGAAGAGGAAATTATTCCTGAGAATTTGATGTTCTTCGCTTGACAAATATGTTTTCCTCGTTAGTTTAGTCAAGGCAGTTTGATTATTCTAATATTTTTTTCATAAGTTGAGAAAGTGAGCTCATCAGCCCAACTCCTTTTCAAGGATAGATGCTATTTGCAGTATTCAGTTACCTCACTGGTCTCCATGAAGTCTCAGGAATTATCGATGATTGTTTTGGCACTTCATCGTTAAGCTAGGATCAGACTGAAATGCTTCCTATGCTGAGTACACAACTAATAATGCCTGAGGTAACCAGCTTCACTGAAAAGGCCAATCAGTTACCTTAATAAACAGGGCTCTTTTAGCCTATTGTTTGGCTTTGCTAGGTCTAGAGCAGGTTCCTGTAATTGCTCTTAACTCATGTTTTCTGTGCCTTCTCAAATGAAGCTAGCAGGAAACCAGGAAGGTCTCTGACCAACCTAGAGTAACCTAGCAACAGGATAATATTTCAGAATTATTATTTTTCCTCTTGAGCTTCACATCTGCTTAATGAGCCATTCTGGGGCTGACACTTAAAGCAATTTTTATATTTCCTATTTATAAGATTCCTTTGAAACAGTATCACTTTGAAACCATAGCTCCAACAGAAGCACTTTTGTATAGATTTAACGCAGAGCTCTTACACTGAGGCATAGCAGAGTGATGTTTTCTAACAGCGCTTAGCTGTATCATATGGCGATACCTGCTGCTATGTGATACAAGCTGTGCCCTGCTCTTGCTCTCCGCGCCAAGGGCATGGGAGATTGCTTGCTGCTTGGACAGAAGTAGTTTGGGCTCATGTTAGGGTAGGTGCGTTAGAGTGTGGTTTGGCCCTGTCCTGTGACAACTGGCCAAAGCATTGCCTTTGGCAGAACACCAAAGGCAATGCTCCTTGTTACAGTTGAGAACTGCAGTATCTTATATTACAGACACATTTTGTCTGTCTTTTCCTCCAGGATGACCATTTTTTATTTTGATTACCAGCTCTAAGTTGCAGTCGGCATTTGTTCTGTAGTAGTCAGTTGAAATTGTTTGGATACATTATAAGACCTCTGGCAAGTGCTGATATTATAGATAGCATAAAACTTGAATATGTAAATAAAATTACTGGAGAGAAAAAAAAAAGTGATGAAATATGGAAGTCCCAAAAGGTATATATTGGAGGTTTCCTCATAAGAAAGATGCTTTATTTTAATCTCTTAGGCCTTACTCAATAATTGAACTAGCCATTGAACACTGATAGCTTGGCCTATTTTATTATGCACAAATGTAGATTTCTGTTTCATACTTTATTATGAACCAGGTGCTAAATTGCATTTGGCTGCTTTCATAGGCCTAAGGAGTTCTTACGGCTATCCTTAATGTAATTAAACATTTATGCTCAATTAAATGAAAATTGTATAGCCACATCATGCCAAGAGCTGCTACTTCCATTAAAATTCTACTCCTATACCATTTATAAGAGCTCTAAAGTGGATATTCTACAATATTCAGACATTTAAATAGCAAGCACAAGTTGTGCTTGTTAGTTATAAACATAAATAATTATAAACTTAGGGAGGGAAACCAAGTATGCAACCACTTTACTTGCTATTATTTTTAGCTTAGTTTACTGCAATTGTAAAATATATTTTACTAAGTAAAGTTTCTTGAAATGCTTTATTCAAAATAATATATGCTGTTTTCAGGGCTTTTTGGACCTTCATTCTGATAGTTGAAGTAATTGTCTTTAGCTGCTTTTGAATCAAAACTAAAGAGTACTAAGCTGGTGACTGCAGTAATCTATTCCAAATGCTAATGCTCACAGGATGGTGGGTGCAAGTAAAGCTGAACACACACCTGCTACACCATATTGGGGAAGATAATACTGTCCTGCAAGAACAAAGCCCCTCACTCCATAATCTGCTTGCAGGTGTATTTAATGCACTTATTCTTGTTAGTATGCTTATAAATTGATCCATGTCTGTTTGTGAAATTCTACTTTTTTTTTTTATTATTTCCTAAACAGTGTACTTGTGAAAGGCTTAAGTTCTAGTTGCGATAACTAAACTTTGCTCCTTGTTTTTGCACCAGTAGATGGCAGAGGCACAGTGAAGAAGAATAAAGGAGATGTAGGAGGTGGATTTGCATCTGGGTAGACTGCCTTCATTGCAGAACTGCCGAGGCAGGTCCTGCCTGATGCATGGACATCAGCTGCCATAGAGTCTGTGAGAAGTCATTCACTGGTAGTCTAAAGTTTCTGGTGTTTACAAACACTAGTGTAGACACACCAGTCTATATCTGCCGTTTAGAACTTGTCTGCTGGGCAGTCTGACTGCATGCATTTGTGCTGCTGTGTGCTGTATGTGCCCCCTTGTCCTTGCAGAGGACAGAAAAGCTTATCTCCTGCAAAACTTACATAAAGTCCTAGGTACTTTTGCTAAGCTCTGCTGTGCAGAATAGCTTATTACTAGCTCCTGAGCTTATTAGTTTAGATTTTATCCAAAAGTGATTGATACTCTATTGTGTTTATTCTGTGAATATAGAGAAGTGCCTTCAGCTGAATTGGCTGTTTCTGGCTTTCTCAAAAACAAAGGATCCCCTGAGGTAATACGTCTAAGAAAAGTTCAGACTTTCAAACAGCATTTGAAAACCATAACTAAGAAGTTAATCTGAGGTGGGGGAGGAAAATCATTTTTTGGCACTTAGTAGCTGATTGGATCTTGGCCTCAGTGGTTTTTGTCCTGAAATATTTCATGTTGCCTTACTGTGGGAGTGGGGTTGTATTGACTGAACTTTGGGAGAGTGCTGCTACTTGCTTTCCCAAAGATGGAAGGACAAAGAGCATGCAATTAAACTCCTCCGGAGGAGTAGGCTTTACAAGAATTTGCATGGAAAATAAGCTAGAAATGAAAAGCAAATCAAAGGGAACAATTGTACCAGGAAAACAAACTGGTCTAGTCATAGGAAAGATTGAAAGGATCTTGGGACATCAGCTGTCTTGGATGCAGGATCTGGGAAGGTGGCCTATGTCTAACAACTTGCCTGTTCATGATGTTGCTTGCACCTGTGCAATTGCAGGTGCTGGAAGAAGGCTATGGCTGGGATGTGGGGAGGTGGCGGCAGTTTGGGACTGGCTGTGCTCCAGGGGGAAGCTGGGGAGGAGAAAAGGACCGCTTTTGCTTTCAGATGTGATGAAGCAGATGGCAAATATCTATGTTTGCATATCGTTGGTTAGTAAAAGGGGCATTTTTGTGGTCCGGAAATAGAGCAAAAAATATAGCAAGATATACATAGCAAAGAATATAGCAAAAAAAATCTAGGGAGGAATATATAGGATTTGTGGGAGTTGGTGGGGGCAGGGTTAGGAAACATGTCCTGGCATACAGGCAGCATTCACTTAAAATTCTTAAGGATGACTCTGCTTATTTTGGAGTCCCTGAGTTTTGTCATAGTAGAAATAAGATTAGGATCATCTTTTTTGAAAGAAAAGTAATTTATCTGAGAACAAATCATAAATGATGCTGAATGAGATATGGGGCTAACCTGGGCTCTGGTTTTGGAGTCAGGCTTCTTAAAAGCATCGTGAGTCTGAGCTTTCCTCCTAGGTGCATTCAGAACTTAATTATGGAAAGATGACTATCATCCTTGCACCTGAGAGGTGAGACTGCAGTGTTTGTCTCGCGTCCACCTGAAGGTTTGCTTGGAAGCTGTGACACCTCATATAATAGCTTGACCACATGCTGAAGAGGTGTTTGAAAAATGTAGCTGCTGTTAAAATTCGGGCAATAAATTCTGTAGGCCTGGGGAACGTGACTAGTGTCTAGGCATCCGTATGATCATGTCACACCTGTGATCTAGAGCTAATGGCTACAACGTGTAATGGCATCTCTTTAGTAGTATTGGACAGCCTCCGAATCACCAGAGTTAAGTGTTGCCTTGTCATATAAGTTTGACAGTAGCCGCTCGTTTCTATTTCTGTTGAAATTGGCTTAGCCACAGCTTATGTGTGGCACTTCCCCACCGCATGCTGCTGCGTGCAGTGTTAACATGAGTTTAATCACAGGCTGCTGCTGTGCAGAGTGGTGCTGTGGAGAGGTTGACAGAAAAATGACAGCCAGTTATTATTTTGTCTTCCATAGGAAAAAGAATTTTACATAACATACTAAAATTTTTCCATGGGAAGTCTTTCTCAATTGCTTTGTTAATGAATTGCCTGGTAAACAGCATAATGAATAAAAACAATTCTGAGATATGGTAGTTGACCAGTGAAAACTTAGTTTCTTAGATAGCAAAAGCTTTGCTGTTCGCTGCATTGTCAGTGGTAGGCTCTGGGAGAGGCTGCCAGCAGGTGGTGGGAGGAAGAAGTGGGGAAGATGAAGACAGTGGAGAGGCTGAGCATGGGCAGCCTGTCAGCGATGTCAGCGCTGGCAAGGAGGAGATGTTTCTAGCAAACGTCGTGTCCAGCTGTGCCCCGACTAATGTGGTTGTGTACCATTGCTCTGAGGCTTATAGGCTGGAAAGAACTTCTGGTGAAAGAGATGAAATGGATTTAAAATGAGTAATGTAAGAGGGGAGAGGAGTCCCCAAGTTGGTCAGCAAATTAGCATGAGTGTTAGAAATGCAAGCTAGGTTTCTTGCAGCTGACTGGGTAGATGGATTGCTTTCCCTGGATGGGGTTGAACAGAGCTGATGACAAAGTCATTCTTAACCTGCACAAGTGATGAAGGACTACTGTGCTTAACCTGGAGGAACTTTGTTAGCATTGCTGCCACTGCCAAGATTTTAAGCAGCATTATGTGTTATGGATCAGCTGCTGTGTTTTACAGTGGACTTCAGACAATACTATTTTTGTTTAGTATTTTTCATTGATGCTCTCAACATACTGTCTAATTTTTGTATTGATCCTTATACTTCCATATATGTATTGTTTTGAGCACTGAACTACATTCTCTGGAGTATAATTCAAAAGCTCTTTAAATTCACACAAAAACATTGCTCAAATGTTTACTGTTTAGGAGTAGCTGCAAGGAAGTATGCAAATTCTCATTAAAGCATTTAACATACTGCATTATGATTTCTTTGCCTATTAAATGTGAGAGATTTAGAAGTATTTCCCTTCAATACACCTTCAAGAATTGAACAAGCTCATATGTCAAATGTTCTGAAAAAGTGAGCAGCACTCTGAGATAACTGAATCACTTATTTTGACCAGCATACATATTGGAGTCCTCTGAATAGCACTTCTGGGCACTGAATTTTCTTGGAATTGGTGTCATGTTCCAAAGTATTTTCATAAGGAAACATTTCTTAGCAGTGAGGGTGACAGAGCACTGGAAGAGGCTGCCCAGAGAGGTTGCAGAATCTCCTGCTTTGGAGATCTTTAAAACCTGCTTGGACATAGCCCTGTGCTACATGCTCTAGGGACCCTGCATGAGCAGGAGGGTTGGACTAGATGACCTTTGAGGTCCCTTCCAACCTTAAACATTAAAAAAGAATTGTTTGGCAAGCTGCATGTGGTGGGATATCAGACCTCATGTGTGGCTCGTGTGGTGCATGTGCAGTAATAGGCTCACTCTGGAAATGCGGTTGGGTGTGCAAGTGAGCTAATTTTAGAGCCAGGGTGTGTTGATGTGGAACAGTTGGCACAGCAGGACTTTCAGCAGCAGGCTCTGGTCTGTCAGCTATTTGAATGCCTCGTAGCAGTTCTGCTACAGAGAAAGGTCGAAATACATGTGTTATCACACAGAAATATCCTGTCATAATCTGGTTCTATTCTTGCTCAGATCTTAAATGATCAAGACTTTTTGGTGATTGTTGCTCTCAGTTTTTTTTTGGGTGTGTGTGAGTTTTTGTGTTTTTTTTTTTTTTAAAAAAAAAATTGCTAGATTTTGAACTCTGCACTGCCCTGGAAGAGCTAGCATTTCATCAGAGAGCTGGAGGGAAGGGTCTGTTCGCAGACAGACTTGTTAGTTCGTTAGTGGTGGTACTGCAAGTAAAGCAGTGTGCTTGTGGAAGATACTGCTGTAAAGCTCGAGTACATGAATTCAGTAAAAAGGGCTTCCCTAAAACAAATTCAGTTTGGGAGAATGTCGCTAGCAGGAGTTAACACGCATCCTTAGACTTTAGTGAATAACTGAGCTGATTTTTCAGTATCTTTAATTTCAAAAGTGAATACATCAGTCATGAATTTTAATTTTACAGGTCAGGAGCTGTGGACCAATGAGTTCTGATCAGACAGCATTATGGATAACTCCATTTGTATTTAAGGCTATTCACTCCAAAACTGCATTTGGACTAAGTATATTATAAAGCAGTCTTCCTTTGGCAGCACTGATAGGAGAAACAGTTTAGCAGGTGTCCCTGCTGATCATGAGCGCAGCAGCTGTTTGCTTCTGATATTGGTCAAGACTCCTGGGCTCTGTCCCTGTGTTGTCCTCTGCCTTGCTGTGTGACTGAAAGTCAGGAGCAACCTTTGAACACTGAATGAGCTAATATATAATTTTATCCTCCTTCCGGAACCAGTTGTTTTAGGTAGCCCTGACTAGATAGGATGTTCAGTCTATACAGAGCATTTTTCAGAGAAAAAACACATTTTCTTGAACATAAAGTATTACTCAGAAAAACAAAGGTAGATTGAAAGTTCAGACTCTTGAGAGCTTTGTTTTCATTGAGATATATAAATTAAGCGTCATTTTTTTTCAAAAATTCCCAGTGCCTTCCTACTGTGCTAATTGATTTGAAAATTTGATGGCTTAACTTCATGCTCAGGTGGACACTGAGTGGTTCTGAAATTCCAATTTTGCTTTCACCCTTTGAAGCCTTGTGGGACAAAAAATCACAAAAAAAAATCTGTGAATCTTGACATCCTCCTTTCTGCTTTAATGGGAATTGAACTCTTGTATGCAACTATGGCAAAGCCTAGTACTGACATTGCGTAGTCTCTGATGTCACTGAGCATCTGGAGATGGAGCATCTGATTGACAGATAACGTGTTGCTGTTAAGAAAGAATAATCATTTTCAACCTGTATTTCTCACTTATGTTTTTTCTTTTGACCATGTAAACGGCATCAGTTCCAGCAAGATGATAGCTTCATCCTCCCAAGTTCTGTCTTTTCAAAGCACTAATTGGTATTTTGAGGTTACTGTGATGTATGCAGGAAGTATCTGAGTTTGATATTTTCACTAAATAGAAAGGGGGGAAAAAATGTAAAACTGCTGCAGTTGACTTTCCCTGTCTTTTCTAGCTGGTATATGTTCACTTCCTCAGTGGCACAATAGAGCCTCTAGGAGGGAATGATATGTATAGAAACTAACTCAGAAGTTGTATGAAGTGTTGCATGAAATTCCATATTGAAGCAAAGCCCAGTGAGATCCTTGGATTTTCATTGATCTCTTTGGATTTTGATTTGTATTCTTGAAGTTTTGAGGATGAAAGGTTGCTGTCAGTTCTCCATCCCTGATGGCCACTTGGCTTATTCTTAGGTCTGATTCTTACTTGCATAGACTATCTCTGAATAAAGTCAGTAGAGCTTGCAGATGATCTGAAGGCTATTCACTTTTGAACAATTATATCACAAAGCATCACATCTTCTTTCAAGAGACACTTGGGGTGGGGACAGGGTGCTCTTGTTGATTTGCTTTTGTCACAGAACCCTTTCTTTGGTGCTGTTGAATCTTGCCCCCAGGGATTAGTACTGTGCTTTGTCCTGGTAGTCATGTAATCTTTTTGTCCCTGGCATCCATTAAAGCACCTTACACCTGTTCTTTTTGTAGTGTTGAAATCATCTTCATAAGTACAAAATCATGAGGTGAATCTGACTAATGAATGGTTCTTGCATCTGAGAATAATACTTATACCTACTAATTTGACCATTATGTCCTTTTTATTATTGGAAGAGGGCTCTACAATGTAGGTATTGTCATTACATGACGCCTAGTGTGTGCCATTATGAGATTTAGATGGCCACCGTGGGATAAAAATTCCAACTTGGTTGGGACTTGAAGCTGAAGTCTAATGCATATATTTCTTTTACAAGGTTTAGAAATCAATGCCATGTTCAAGATTTTGTGCTTCTTGGAGTAAGAAGCAGAATAGTGCAGTGGCACTGCACTATCACTAGATGGTAAAGTTTTATTTCTTTGTTAATTTCAGCAAAAAAAGGCATTCATTTTTGAGAGCATAATCCTAACAAATTAATAAATTGCAAATTTTGCAGGTATAATATCTAATATGAACGCATACATTTTTAGCAAGATAGTAAGTAAAAAGATCTAATGGAATGATTTTCTTTCTTTGCCTGTAGTGTTTTCATATTAGAACTCTGGAAACTTAAATATCCAAACCACTGGATGTTATTGAATTCAGCCTTCTCTACATACACTGCCTTCAGTTAGAGGCTTGCTAATCAACAGTAATAGATTTAATAGATTTTGTACTAAACAGCGGGTGCATTACTGTGAAAGAGAGATAGGACTAGGGCTTGACTTGTTAACTGTCTTTAGTGCCCTCAGACTATGATAAATAACATGTTTGAGGCTGGCAGCTGGATAAATTGCTGGAGTGAAAGCTCTTGGTCTAAAATGAATGGTTATGAAGTAAGAATTGCTATTAATATTCTTCCAGTGATATAATTAACTAGAGTGCAATGCTAATGCCTGACCCAAACGGTTATTTACCAAAAAGGTTTCTGATGTGACAGTCAGTGCTTTCTGTGAGTAATAGAGTTCATTTGGAAAGCATATTCTTTGCTTACCCGTGTGGCTGCTCCCAGGGAGTGTATTAGTAGGTATGAGGCTGCTCGTAGTGGACAGTGAGATGCAACAATCAGATGGAAAGTGTGTTTGATTACAAGGACTTGCTCTATTTCTCCTACATTTTTCTGTTGATTGTTTTTGAATAGTATCAGCTCCAACAGTATGGTGACTTTGGCCGGAAAGCAAAAACATGGGTGTTAGGTAGCCTGTTTCTTGTCAATTGCCATTCTTGCAAGATATAAGGTTAGGAGATAGTTTATAAGTACATTTTAACTCTTTTATCGACTGAGGAATCCACATTTGGATTACTTGTATTCTCAATGTCAACTAAAGAGTAGGTTACTGTTCTGTACTGCTTCAAGGTATCCTTAGGCACTGTCAGTCCAAAGATATCTGCTCAGTAGCACATTACAGCAACAATATAATGTATATCCGATCATTATCGGAGAAACTTCACACTTGCTTCACACTGCCAGTAAACATGACTGGCAGTTAATCTTTACCTTAATTAATAACAAAATATTTTGTTTGCAGAGTGATTCTAATTGTCCTGTTGTAACTTCCTATCTCCAATCAGTACCGTTGATTGTAATTTTAAATTCAGCTACTTCAGAAAATTCGTTAGCATGTTCTTACCTGCTGTATAGCATTCAGCTTTCTTTTATCAAAGCATGGACCTGGCTGGGGAGCCTGAAAGTATTACAGATAAAGAGAGAAAGACACAACTAAGAAGTAAGAAGGCACACATTTGTCATGAATTCATACCAAAGGCTGAATGAGAGATTGTAAGTGGTGACTTTAAAAAAGCAAAATAAGTTTCATGCTTCAGCAGGGCCATGGGCACTGAAAAAAGCTGCCCGTCAGGAATAGGTGGAAGTACAGTCACTATTGGTGAAAACCATCAGCTCAACAGTACTGATGTAAAACCACAGCAATGTGAGAATACCAAAATAACTTTACAGCTATATTCTTATGCGTTTATTCAAGCTGAATCTAATTTTACCTGGCAAGTGATCTGCAGTGAAGCCACTGACATGTCTGAGGAAACAAAGTGTGGTTCATTGCAAGGCACTTCAGAAGCTCCTTTGCTGTGATGAATGACAAATGAAATATATGATGAAATTTTTCTGGTGTTTCTGTTTAGTTTTCCTTGCTGTGTTTTCTTTAGATGAATACATGCCTAGAGTCTCATGTTGCTTTCTCTAGAAGGCGAGAATAGTTCCTCTTTCCATGTTTGATGTCATTCTTACTCATTTCTCTACAAAACTAAGAATGATTTTTTTAAAAAAAGTAATTGTAGACAGATGCTGGATGAAATCTACAGTGACATTTTTAGATGCAGGCTCAAAATGAGCAGACATTGGTGTTCTGCCTGGAGGATTTGAGGAAATAAGCATCATGCTTAGCATGTGAGCAGTAGAGTTTGCTTCTTGACAAAGAAGCAAGAGCGATATGACACAACTCTTGACACAAAAGACCAAAGGTCTTTTTGCTTGCACTGCATAAAAGGCTTCACATCTGACTGTACCTCCTTTAAGGTGTTCTCTTGGGATAAGCTGCATTTTCATATAGATGTATATTTTTAACACTGTTTTGAACACAGATTGCATAGTAAGATTGGACTCCTCTGGTAATGTGAATTTTTAAAACTTCTGAATGGAAAAGGAATTGAAAAACTTTGGCCAGACAATAGAATGTAATTTGTTTACTGTCTAATGAGGAGAAAAAAAAGAGACTATTTTCATGCTAAGTGACTGCTAGAGAAACCTTGTTCTAGGTGTCTTAAAATTCTGTGCCTGACAAGGAGCTAGAAGTCTGTGAAGGGACTTGCAGTCCCTGCTCTGTGGGATGAGTAAGAGCTGTGGCTCCTGGAGATGGTGGACGAGCAAGGAGGTGACATCCAGCTCTGTAGCGGCTCTGCCCTTGAGAGCTGGTCACACAGGGCTCTTGATCTTGACACTTGCTGTTGCTGCTTCTTGGTAGCTAGCTAACCCAGTAGTCCAAGTCACTTTGCAGTCTGCTGTAAGCAGTCAATAGATGCCAAACTGCGAGCCGTGCTGGGTTGTCCTGTGCAGACTGGCTGCAAGCCTGACCTGGCCTCCCCGTGTGGCCAGGAGCCCTGGGGTGGCAGCCAGACTGGCTTCAGAGCTAGTGTATCCACTGCCTGAAGCACCTCCACGAGAATGGAGCCTGGAAATGGTCTAAGGGTTAGTAGCAGCACCTGGAATACAACAGGGAGTTACAACTACTTGGAAGTGATAGTATGAGCCACAAAACATGTAAATGACTTGAAAACCATTTGATAAACTTGAAACAGGAAAACAACGCCAGGATTCTCCAAGCTTTGTAATTCATTTCTGTAATTTGGGAAAGGTTTTATTGTAACTTTTGTACATGGACAGTTTTATCCTTGAATTCCAGTGCATTCAGGCTTGTGTTCATTTTGACTAGCAGAATATTTCCCCTTCTGGTTCTAGTTTAGGGCTAAGCTAAAATGCGTAAAGATAAAATAAAAACTTACGTGGATGTACATTAGTGGGATAGAAATTTGGTAATATATCTCTCTTGCTGCTAAATTTGTCTTAAAAAGAAAAAAAACAGTCTGTTTCATACTGCAAGTAATCTTCTCTTAATATTTTCCAGCACTACTATCTGAAGATGACAATAGGAATAACAAGATCCCTTGTATGAATATTTTCCTAAATTCTGCCAAAGGTGCACCTAATTTCATAGTCTATTGAATTCAATAAGAATAACCACATATTCAGATTTAAACATATGACTCGAGAATACTTTGCTGAATTTTCATGACTAAAGAAAGTAGGTGTTATGTAAATCAACGCTCTTTTTATGACCAGTGCAACTATAGATTTATGGTAACAGAGATGACTGGCCTGCAGATAATCTTAAATGCCTTAAACTTACCAAACCTGTAATTACTAAATTCACGTACAAATGTAGTACAAGTCTTTCAAAGTACGATTTACGGGTATTGTATGTAGACTGTATTTAGGGGGAGCTTGAATTTGATTAAAAAACAAAAACTTGAGTTGTCAATGGTAGCCTAAGGGTAAAATCACTGACTTTGGTATAGACAAGATATAAACCCAGGCACCTTGAAGGAGGCTCATATATGTTTTCCTTTCAGTCTTTATGTACTATCAGGCAAACTTTTATGAGAAGAATAGCTATTGCTCAAAGCAGACTTACTGAACTGAAATAAAAATTTCTATGTTACATGATATAGAATTTATGAAATTTGTTTTCTAGATTATTGGATTTTTGGAAGTTCTTTGTGTTATGCTTGAAAATGTAGTGGCCCATACCTCACTTTGAATAATCCATTGCAAGCTTTAAAAGCTGGATATTTTCTGAACCTTATTTATTCTTAGGCCCTAAATGATGAGAATAATTTAATGCTTTCAAGGTACTTTGAGACTTTTGATGTTGCAGAAGGGCACAGTGTTATTTTGTGAGGTAATTGGTTTTAATTTCTGTGATATTTTCATATAAATTTCAGATGGTTAATTATAGCCTGAAGGTTTTCAAAGTTATTGACCTACAAATTCTTGATTAACACAAATTTCATCCTAAATAATGTATAAAGAGTTTTCTGTAGAGGAGATAGTTTTCCACTAGGCATTTAGCAAAGTAAACTTCTTTTAGCAGAATCATAGAGGTGGGAAGGGACCTTTGGAAAGCATCAAGTCCAGCTACCTGCATGAGCAGGGTTGCCTTGAGCCTGTTGCACAGGGTCATGTCCAAGCCGAGGTGCTGAGTTAGGGCAGAGGACAGTCAGATGTTCTTTTGACCTGACAAACTGCTGAAAGACTGTCCCATCACCCTGCGTAGCTGTGCGTGTGTGTGTGTGTGTGTGTGTGTGTGTGTGTGTGTGTGAACAGATTGTGAAGGGTGTAGTAATAGGGCATTAATTCCTTTTTTTTTTTTTTTTTTTTTTGGAGAGCTGTAGCATAATGATTAATCAATGAAGTGCTAAATGAATTCCATTTGTGGTTAAGTCTGGCACAGGGAAGCATCACTGACTGCACGTGTAGTAGGTGAAGTATTGTTCAAATACAGTAGGGCTTAAATTCACTTCTGTGTGAAAGTACAGCAATTATTAGCATACACTGTGATTAAGTATGGTTGAAAAATAGTCAAATGACATTCAATGATAATTTTTCTGTCCTAAATAGTTTGTCTTGATGGAAATTCTTCCCCCCACACTTTTTTGCTTTGCTAAAACTACATACTGCTGCAGGCGTGGTGACTCAGGACAGAATTCCTGTGGCAGAGCCTCTCCAGAGCTGCTTCCTGATGCTCATCAGCTCCCAAGGGCTCCAGTATCCTCCAGTGCCAGCAGTGTCTCCGGCGCTCCCATGCCAGCCCATACTGCTGCCCTCTGCTCCAAAGGCTGATGCAGGAGAGCGGCTCGGCTGTCCCCGGATGCTGGTGCAGAGGGGGCTTCGTGAATCTCCCTTTCCCACACCGGAGGTTTGTTGGCCCGAAAGGCTGTGTCAGATCTCCTTTTATCAGCATTAGGGAAGTTGGCCTGGAGTCTTGAGTAGTTATGCAGCATGCATGTTCTGCTGAATTTTTAATGTTAAGTTTTTAATTCAAGCTGTTAAAGTATCTGCATAGGCAAAATGGAAAACAATACTTAACTGCAACAATAATATCAATTATTAATAAGAGCAAATGTCCTATTTGCTGCATCAAAGCCTTCTGCCTATTTATAAATGGAGTCATTTGTTTTTCCACTTGACCAAACCATGCAATAGCTTGAGACTATTAAATAGCAAAATAGTAAAACAGGCTTGCAATAACTTTCTTTTACTGTGCTTTAATTGCCTTCAAAGGTGACTTTCCTTTCCCCATTCCCTCCCTGCCCTGCCCCCCAAATGAGTCAAGGGAAAACGTGGTTGGAATTTAGTGTTTTCTGTGTGTGTTTGCTGTGGGGCAGCCTGTAGATGTCTCCCTGAGGCTGGAGGGAACTGCAATTAGATGCCGTTGCCAGTTACCAGGGCCACTGCAAATGGGGGAATGTTTTGGGGGTTCCCATTACAGGTGAGAGCACAGCTGGAGGAGGCTGTGAGAACAAAGTAGATGGTTAAAGCAAGTTTTGAAGCCAATGGAAGGGAATATTGTAGGTTTTCATCTCTTTGGTCAGAGAATGATTCTTGCTGAGTCTTGAGAGTAGAGATTAGATTTAAATCTTGCTAGCCTGTCAAAACATCTCAAGAGCAGAAGGAAGGCAGTTGGATTATGATTTTTATTTCTTTCTGCCAGAATGTTGTATATAGTAGGAACTTCCTATTCTCTGTACTGTCTTGTAATTGTGCAGTCTGTCTGTGCTTGGGGTTGGGAGCTGGGTTTCTGCATCCAGCCTCCTACTCCTGGCAGTGAAAAAGTAGGATCTGGCACAGGACCATTGGTGTGACTGTAGGCAGAACCATGGTGTTCTGTAGGGTATAAGTAAGGGGGGGGTTGGAAGTGTTGGAAAAAAGCAGCTGCTTCTTAGGCATAACTTAATGTCACAAAGTTTTATCCTTACCTGGGTATAGAAGCCAGAGTGAGTTTGGGAACAACTAAAAGCCATTTGAAATACTGTAGTCAACAATTGTGAATGAAGTCTGTTTGTGCTAATCACAGGACAGGGAAGGAGGGTCTTGCCTTAAAAGAAGCCCTGCTCTCGGGCAGCTCCCTTGGCTGATGATTGCCCTCTACACCAAAGCAGGCTGTGAGCTCCCGTCACTTGTCCTTGCAGCACCTCCATCACTCATGCTCAAATAACCTATTCTGCTTCAAACCTAATGAACAGCTTTTCAAGTCTGGACTATTTTCTGTGTTTTGAGAAACATGCAAAATTTTTTCTTTCTTTCTGAGTCATAAAGTTGAGGCAGAAATATAATGTAGTTTGTCATGTTTGAATTTAACAGACAATAATATCAAAGAATAAATTGTGTATCATCTCTAACAATATTGTCGGCCCTATTCATTCCACCTGTAATTGTCAGTGGGTTGTAATGTCCCCCACTCCCAAAAAAACATACCTGCCGAGTTCCTGCCCTTTCAAAGGGCAAGAGGGAGCAGAGGTGGCTCCTTCTGTCTCTGAGTCTAGCAGCTGAGTGTTGCTGCAGCCAGTTGCTACAACCTTGTTGGCTTTGCAGGTGTCTCAACTGCTGGCAGATAACTTAAATCCTCTGCATTTTCTGCTCCCTATAACTCTGTAGGATGCATGAACGCAAAGTATGTGTTTAACGAGCTGAACACAGTGAGGCAGGACTTAAATACAGCAACCTGCCAGAGGACAAAAGACAAGGACATAAGAGAAGGCTGAATGGATTTGTTGTGCTGTTTTTGAGGGTAAACAAAAGGAGGTCTTTTTTTTCTCTATGGAAGAAAAAAGACTCCTTATGAAAAGAAATTTCTATTCAAGTTATAACTAGCAAAAATTTGGTAGACTTTTTTATTCATTGAGAACATTAAGCTTGTTCAGGCTCTGTCTGTCACTTTAAGTGCCTTTGACCAGCACCAGGTACCAAGGACTCCTGTCAGGAAGCCTCAGGACTTGCTCCGAACTAAGAGTAGTAGGAGGGAGCGCAGTGTGTGAGATGAGGAATACTGGGCCAGCCTGCCCAAGGCAGCCCCCGTCCCTGGGACCGGCAAGCCCCAGGTCCAGGCATCTGCCTGGCCAAGTGGTGCTGCGGTGCTTGCTGCCTCTTGGTGGCTTGTGCAAACTGATGAAGTAATTTAAAGGGGAATTCTTATCCTCCACATCTGAAATTGCCCATGCTTCAACGTTTGCCTTGTCAGCAGCAGTGATGCGGACAATGTCAATGGGGAAAAATGATGATGATGATGATGTCTGAGGTGACCTTTCCCTTGTGGGTTACCTCTGGATCACAGGCATACTGGCAGATTGATGTGGTGAAGCAACTTTGATTAACCTTCTGCCCAGATTATTCTCAGACATACTGATGCTGAGATTGTCAAAAACACCACAACTCATTTAAAAATTATCACCCTGAAGGGTGATTGAAATAATTGTAAATGAAGATTACTATTACTATATAATTTCCCATAGACTTATGGGAAAGTCTGGAGTTCAAGCCTGGAGTTCAAGAGTCAGTGCCTCCCATGGTTATGTCTACAGAAAATGCAGTCATGCCTCTAAGAACTCATGGTTCATGCTTGTGTTCCCATGTGCTTTATAAAAGGAGAAAAATGAGCCATGAAAGGAAAAAATCAGAAAAAGTATTTGGGATTAGAAATTTTTGAAGGCTCAGTATTCAAAATTTAATATCCTTCTTACTGTATATTAAACTTTTGAGAGAGTAAAATGTCCAACTCCAACTCATGAAATTCATTTTTTCTACCCTCACTGATTAATGATTAATTAGTAATTTAGAGTAAGGAAATTTAGTAGTCAGCATTTTTTTTCTGCAAGAATTCTATTGGCAAGCGTAAGGGAAAAGTTAAAGCATAACGAGGTAAGAAGGAAAGAGCAGTACAGCAGGAGAATCCGTGGTAGATACGGTTATGCTGAACTGTAACTTAGCAAGTAGGTTGAGGAAGTTATTCTACTGCTAGGAATATGTTGCAAATTTGTTTAAATATACAGGGAACCAATTTGAGAAATCTGATATGAGTTAGTATACTGTTTTCCGTGTTTCAGACCTCTACAGTCCAAACATGAATATGACGGAGATGAGCAGAAATGTTGGTGCATAGATCTCCCTGTGGAGATACTTGTCCAGGAATGACTAGAAAATGTTGTTGCATGAAACAGATGGAAGAATTTGACAGAGGTGCCTCTGCCAAGAAACATCAGAAAGATATAACATAAATCTTTGTGGTGTGGCAATTGTGACATTACTCTTCTACATTGTCTTCAAAAATTATCTATTAATGTTTTGCTTTCTGGTCCAGCAAGTGATCCCTGCCTCTATTTTTGAAAATTCCTTCTTCCTGTCTCCACTGAATGACTGTGATTATCATGAAGTCATCCAAAGTAACTAGTCTGCATCCTAAGGAGCAGGCCTAGTCCAAAATGCCAACGATTACAGTTCTGCAGCTTGTGTCTTGTACTGCCTGCGTGCTCTTGCAACAGTGATGGGGCCTGCAGATACCTATCCCAGCAGCTGCTGCTGGAGGGAGGGGTGGTGGAGGTGCTTGTGGTGCTTGGAGGCACTGCACTGGAGGAACTCTCCTCTTTGGCAGTGTTGGCAATTCTTGTCCAGCCTGCATCAACTGACAGTCTCTGCTCCTAAACCAGGAGGGAAACCCAAACCCAATCAACTAGCTGTTTGAAGAAGCTATATCTTGTTCAAAGCAAAGATTTTAGTGAGTTCTCTTTGCCTTGCCCTTTCTCAGGGACCCATGCTCTTATCTGTGCCACTACTTTGCCTCTCTGACATGGTTACCATGTGGAGACCTTTGGCGATGCTGTATCTTCACTTTGCTTGTTGAGAGCATGGTGAACGCCTTTTAAAGAGCTGTTTTTGAATATTGCATAAGAACCAAAATGTTGATGTAAAGAGTGATAGCTGGAATATATTATATTTATATACAATTTTTTCAGGAGATCTGGAAAAGTCACAAAGTCCAAAAAGCATGTGCAGTTTACTGAAAGATGGGTGCCTTCTCAGTGTGCAGTGCTGTTAACTATTTTTAATATTTTTCATCTGTTACATTGAGAGTTTCCTCATTACAAGCAGCTTTGTCATCTGGGGAGCAGAACTGTTCTCAAGATGGACTGAAGCAAAGACAATAGCAAAGAAATCCTGTGTAACAAACAACAGGGGAGAAATGCCAGGTTGGAAAAACTGTCAGTAATACGAAGCTATTGGAAAAGCAGCTTATTTGCTAGGAAGCATTTCCAGTATGAAAGGAAATGGTAATAAACAGTGTGCCCTTGTGTGGGGTGCTTGGGGCTGGAAAGGATAATCTTGTAGTTTGAGCTAATGAAGGGGCAGATTTTTAATTGCAGCAAGAGTGCCTCCAGGTGCCATCGTCCAGGCCTAAAGCTGTTGAGTTTGCAACCCTGTGCCTAGTGGCTGCTGTTTTTCAGTGCAGATAATTCACATCATGCACATTTCTTTGCACTGTCTTGCTTTGTATCAGAGCTTTCAAGGTCAAATCTGCTGATCTCTCCACCAGAGTCTGCACTGCTGCTGGGGTCTGCATCGCTCCAGGGTTCACACTGCTGCAAAGCACACTTGTCAGAAAGAATCTCATTTTCATGCCGTGCTACTAAAACAGCTGTTTCTCAGGAACCTTACATTATTCTGTTTAAAATGTAGTATTATCATAATCCTGGCTTACTCTCTTTTCCCTGATGTCCTTTCATCAATGACAACCTAAACAGACTTGCAAGCTGCTGTCTGTTTTCTGCTGCTGAGGGGCAGCAGACATGGAAGAGCATCTGAGGCAGGGAGGGAAGTGCTTGTTTCTGCTGTGCCCGGCAGTGGGGCAGAGCAGGTGCCTACCAGACTTCTCAGCCATCCTGCTGCCCTTGGCCTTGCTTCTAGGCAGAGCCAGCCTCTCTCCTGGGCCCGCAGCCCTCCTGGTGCTGAGACAGTAACTGTGCTCCAGCCTAGCCTCAAGGCCCTGTGTCTGCCACCGGCCTTGCAAACGTGCACATTTCCCTTGTCTTAACAGAGCTTGCAGCACGTGTGCGATTTCTGATGTGGTTTTGAGGATACTGAGGAATTGTAGTAGTTATTTGCTCTAGGGTTTAAATATCTAGAATTTAAACTTGCCCTGAAGGAGGGAAAGGGAGCACTGAAATGGGCAATGTCCACTTCGTATATAGGCAACTTGCAAGTGTAAAAAGGAATTGCTTTGCATGAGGTGCAAGGGGAAGACCTGGGCCTGGCAGCAGATGTGGTGGAGCTGCCTGGAGCCCAGCGCTTGGGCGCAGCAGAATCTGTGGTCCTTGGGCTGCGGTAGCTTTGAGCTTGGAGAACAGTTTCAACAGCAGGAGTCTGCAACACCCTGAAGCCTGATGATGTGCAAGTGGGGCCACATTTGAACAGCTATGATTTCATACCCTGAACCTCTGGTGAAGTTTTTGCATTTGTTTCTCCCATCTGGCATGACATTAACTGAGGGAGGCTGTGCTAAGGGATGCGAAGGCTATTGCTTGTGAGAAGGCTAGTGATAGAGCTAGTGAACCAGCATTGCTGCTGCCACATCAGACAAGCAAATCAGGCTGTAGAGCTTGGTCTGAAAACCCAGTTGACATGCCAGCAAGTCAGTGAAACTCCTCATCTAAACCCCCTCGTATGTATGTATGTAAGCAGCAACGTTTGCAAACCTGCAAAGCCAGGGTTACGTGACTGTCCCTGTGTAATTAACTGTTCTGGGAGCAGTGCTAGTGATGAAGTCCCCAGCACCACTGCCTCCTTAGCCCTGTAAACAGGGAGGTTAAATGGAATTGGTCAAAGCTCATTTTGTATTTTAACAGTTTTTTAGTTAATGGACACTGCCTACTTTATGCATTCCTAATTTAATGAACTAACAATGTGGAGATAAACAATATATGACAAAGTATACTTTCATAGTCTTTTGCTATTTTACAACAGTTTTAATACATTGCTGTACAGGTCAAATCCCGTTTACTGTTCCCTGTAGTGATTATGGAGATTTGGAGCTTTAAGATTATTTTAGTTCAAAGGCTTCTTGATACGGTAGAGAAAATAGAAATCAAGTTATGTAGATTATGTCCAAATCCAGAAGTTTCAGGGGTCAGTGGTGAGAGAGATGCTGTGATAAAGCTGAAAGTAATGCATGTGTTAAGCTCTTTGAGGAAGGGATTTCTTCTTCCTTGCAGCTCCTTTGTATCTGAGTGTCTGTGATGATGTTAGCAGTGGAAAGATAAACATATGAGTCACAGAGATGAACAGAGAGTGGAGCAGAGCCATTTCCTGCCAGTGCTGTGGATCAGGGTAAGTAATCTGCACACACTTACAATACACATGGGAAATGGCCAAGTTGGTCCGTGGCTATGGACAGCTTGCAGCCATTTGTCTGGTGGTGATCTCAGCTTGTAATAGTGGATGAGAGGAAAGAACAATATGATAAATGAGTGTGGGGGAAAATAAATGTGAAGGATGAATATTTAACTCTATTCTGAAGAGCTTGTCAGAAGTTCAGGTGTAAAAGCTGCTGTGAGATGGTTACCCTCTTGGCAAATGTCAGTCAGCTTTCTTGTGATGTTTTGGGAAATGCTTTTTTCATGTATCACTAGTACATTTCAAACTGATACTGATAATCTGAAGGCATCATTGTTATTTTAAAGAAAATGAAAACAGGATGTTTCTTTTTGATATCCATGTCTTGTGCTTTGGAGAGTCTGGCCTCCATTTTGTTAAGAGACTTTTGTTTTATGGCAGTTGTAATGTTGGATTTGTTTCTATGCTTTATAGGTAATTAGCCTTTGACAACTGATGTGGAAGGCATTTTGAGTTATTTGTGATGTTAGATGCATCTTTTGTTCTTATTATCAGAGTATAACAACATAAATGCTAGTTGGAATGGCCAAAACACATGGTACTTAATGGTAAGTTTCTAATTAAAGCTTCTCATTCAGGATCTAGACATTTTATCTCCTGCAGTGGTCCAGGGGAGCCCAGAGGCTTTTCCAGATCCTGGTGCCTGTTGTGATTGTGTGTCAACCACCTCAAAGGGCTCTAGTGCTGTATGCAGTGTTCTTGTGTATTCAGGCTGAGCAGATGTCCTCTATTATGAGAACACAGTATGGGGCTTAGAGCTAGCTGGAAAATGACCTGTAAAACACATCAATAAACATGAGGGCTCAAACCAAGCAAACGTTTTGAATATATGGAAGGTGTCCATATTACCCCCAAAATACATTTGAAGTGTCACTGAAATTTTCACTTCATAAAAAACTTGCAAAGTATTTGCTTTCTGACCTGATTATGAACACTTTGCTTTAAATCAGTTAATCCAAATCACAGGGGAGTCATTTCCTAGCTAGTTAGAGAGGAAATGCAGGGAGGTCAGAAGCTCCTGTGATGGAAGATACTGCTGTGCTAGGAATTATTCAAGCAAAATGCCATGACTGTGGTGGTTGTGCAAGGAATTCACGTTTTGAATAAAACAGAACAGTGAAGTGCTGAGCCTCCATTTCCTTGGTATTGGTATAAAGGATTTGCAGTAGTCAGCAATTGTTTCATCCCAGTTGATGCCAGAGGTTTGGGAGCACCAAACCTTGCTTACTGTCAGGGTTACCTCTGCTTTTGAGGCAAAGCAGCTTGGCCCTTCCCTTATTCAAGGTATAGTGTGCAGTCATTAGTTTCCCAATATATCCCTTGCCGTGAAAAACATACACAACAAGTGGTAAATACTAAAGTAGGAAAGCATGTACTCTAGATGAAGACCTATAGTACTGTTCAATTGACAACAGATCTTAGCCTATATGGTAGGAAATATTTTAAATCTTAGTTCATGATGGAGTAGCGAAGATTTGATTGCTGGATAGTTTATTTTCTAAAGTTAAGTAAACACTATAAATGACACTGCAGGAGGACCATGATTTTATTCATTAGCAGTTAGAAAATTAATTATAGTGCTATTAAATATTTGATTAAATTAACCTAAAGTATTTAACCATTGTTTTTCAAATAATGTTTGCTCTTTAATTAGAATGGCTAAATACTCATATGGATTAGAGGTGAGGGCTGTCGGCAAGCAGCACCCCGCCGTGCGCTTCCCTTGCTGGAGCGCTCGTGGCGCTTCCCGCCTGGAGCAGCGGAGCAGGCGTCGCTCCTACCCGCCCAAGGCCCAGGGCGGCTTCTGGCTCCGCGTGTGCGGTCGCACGGGGTGGGCTTGGCACTGACTCCATCCCTGGCCTGTCTGCAGTCTCAGGCCTTGAGCGTGGTACTCCTGCGTTCGTGCGCTCGTCAGTGATGTTAGACAGCTTCAGAGTTAAGGGTTTATGCTTGGTGCTTTAGGAATCGTGTGATGAAAGAAATCCTGGCAGCTCCTTACCCAAGGCAATCTCCAGGGTGTATTTGCTAGTGCATATAGAGCCCAAAGACATGTCTGGGGGGCTCTGAGAGCCCCTGGTTATCCAGCACTGACCTTGCCCAAAGCCTCACGCAGCAGAGCTGCCTGAGGAGCTGCCACACAGAGCTCCCCAAAGCCCTGACCTCACAGCCTCATCGTCTGGCCTCCCAAACTCTTTGTGGACACTGGTCAGCTGAAAACTCATTAAAATCGCGGAGATCCATCATCTCCCCACTGTGCTCATCTCATCAGACACGCGGACCTAAGTTGTCAGTGATGTGAAGACCTTGTGGTGCCCTAAAGAAGTACTAGAATGGGCTTAAATGCCACATACACCCATTACTATCCACAGGATAAATGAGAATTCTGTGCATAGGGTCAGGTGCTGGTCAAGTCTACAGCAGATTGTTTGCCCTATCATTTTTATTCTGAGAGGAGATGCTCTCCTTAGAGATGTGGTGTTCCTGGCTGACTGAAATTCTCAGTGACAGACAGCTGGTAATGACCGAGTTATATAAACACTGCAAGTGACAGAAATAAATGGCAAGCATAAAACTTAATTTAAGTAAAAAAATTCTCAAATGTCTCGTGTGTGTATTGTTGTACGAAGCAAACAGAATTATTGAGACTCAGTGCCAGGCTATTAAGACATGATTTTTTTATGTAAGAGGGTATGTGTAAAAGTCTTACAGTGATGGATGCCTCCACTGCAATCCAGAGGATGAGCCTTTCTTCCCTACTGCATCCCTGTTGAATGCAGGATGTGGAAAACATTACTATCATTGCAATGCCACCCTCCATCGAGAGTTAATTAAGACTTGTATCCGTTCTGCCATCCATGCAGATGATCAGGAGACAGGCATGAGTTTCCACGTCTTTGGCTGAAACAGTGGTTTGAGCTTTGCAGCTGTTATCTGTAGGACTCTGCTTGTTGCAGAGATGCCAGGGATAAATCTTCCTAGCGAATTTCCCCTTTCCCCTCTGCACAGCAGTGCCTGTGCAGCCCCTGTGGCTTGCAGGCCCCAGCAGCAGGGTGGCAGAGGCCTCTTCACTGAGCGTGGGGCACAGGCCTGGCTTGCTCCATGTCCTCTGCCACCACGGGCTGTGCGCGCAGCAGCCACCCGAGGGACATGTTGGGAGATTTCAGGCTTTCCGGCCAAATATGTTTCTAGAGAATGAGTTTTGCTATCCAATATGGGACATTGGAGCCAATTAAGAAAGCTGATTTTCATATGATTTTCTGAATTGCTTTAAGTGATGCACTAGAAAACAAGAAAACAAACAAAAACAACAGCAACAGCAAAAAAGCAAAGCTAGTGTTTGAAAAGCAAAGATGAAACAAGACCTCAGGGTGCTTTGCCAGAAGTGTTTCTCCGTGTTTTATCAGTTGTTCCCTACTCTGCCATCCAAAAGTGGTAACAGTAGTGGTACTGAATTACACAGTGCATCACCAGGTACTTTATATTAATGGAATGAATTATTGCCACATCTTGCTGCCTTTTCTGCTCTACTAATTTTGCTGCTTGTTCTATTTTGGTCATTTGCCCTACATTTAAAAAAGCAAATTAGTGTCCCACATTTCAATTTCATTGGGTTGAAAGCGTCTGTGCTACTGTATACCTCCAGTGTTTCTGCTGCAGGTGTCGTATCTTGCTCTGCTCCATTAAGCAGCCAAGCTGAGTCAAACAATACATTTTGTGAGTCTAGAATTGAGTTCATTTTCACTTAAATTTGCTGATAGTTACGGGTGGTAATATTTCACACATCCCCTGCACTCGGGGAACTGGCGCAGCAGGCTGTAAGTCAGGCCCTCAGAGTCAGCGATAATGCCAGCCCCCAGTCCTGTCAGGATCTGGTCACCATCTGCTGCTCTTGGACACCCCTGGAAGCTCCAGCTGGGGAGGTTGATCTTGAAGAGTGTCTTGCGGTGCCAGTAAGGTGGGCAGCGCAGGGTGTCCCCAGCACACCGCTTGTGGGAGCACAAGTGTCTTGTCTCCAGCTGCAAGGCCTTGTCTTTTGCTGCAGAGCCCTGCCAGTGGTCAGCTCATTCCTCCCGCTTTAAACCCTTTTCTTGGGATGAGACAAATTGCCTTCTGGATGCGTCTCTCACTGATGAGAGATGGGCTAATCAGGCTGGAAAAAGTACGTTGCAGATAACGGCAATTAGATGGGAGGCACTGCCTGTTTAAGCATTGTTGACATGCATCAAAGCTAATTCTCCCAGAGGATGAGGAAGAAAAGAGGTTGGGACTGTGAGAGTGGGACGAGTGGGTAGGCAGGGTGCGGCAGCAGAGGAGAGTCACTGCTGTTTGCTGAGTGTTGGGAAGATTCAAATCTTCTGGTGAAAGCAGCCATAAAGCACTGGCATAATAAATGGAGTTCTGTCTGACTTATAAGGCCTAGACAGACTGAGAGAGCTGGAGAACAGGGGATTTGCTCATTCTGAAAATGAGCTCCCTGAATGCAGAGCAGAAAAACTTGTAAAAGGCTGCCTTTTTTTTTTTATGTTCACCTTTGTTTAAAAACATCATGCACAAATGAGTCAGAGGATGGTTGATGTGAGAAGTGTGAAAAACTACTAATGACTAAGCCATTTGCCGGCTGTACAAGTGGATAATGTACTTACATGCAGAGCAACTTTCATGAAATAAATAGCATCCGGATCCTTTTGTACAGTCACAGCACTCAGATTTGTTATTCCTTGTGGGGATCAGAAAAGACTTGTAGATTCATTATTCAAAATCAAGGGCGAATGTTGTTAACAAATCATTGTTAATGTAAGCGTTATAAGTCAATTTGTGAGTTTTTTTTACTTTGGGTTGTTTTGCCCTTTTTTTTTTCCTTTGGTAATTAGCATTACTGAATATATTGCTTTTGAAAGAAACATGCAGTAGCTTCTGCCCCTGAACCCTGGGGTCTGTAGCAATCATTCTGTGGTTAGCAGGTATCCCTGGTGATATTGTTCAGCCAGGGTTTTGCTTTTTGTATTTCTGTATTTCTTGCTCACGTTTAAGAGCAGGAACTCTGTGTAGTTGTGTCTCTTTACTTATATGACTGGTAAAACACCTAATTCATTTCTTTTTGTACTTCTAAATAGCTATTTAGTGCTCATCCCTGAATGAAACTAAAGGTCTGATTTAAAGTGAAAAGAGGATTACTTTAAACCCTGCTATGTTGAAGAAGACTAGAGGTACTGCTACTCAGTCCTGTCCTCCTTGGACTGCAGCACACGTCATGACTCAGTCACAAGGGATGGAGCTGCCAATGAAGCATTGGTGCAGAAAGCTGAGAAGAGGGGAAATAGTTTCAAAGTCTGTTTCCCACATTTTACAATTAATCCAAAAATACATTAAGAGGATTAGTAAAGTTTCTACACAAACTGTAGGGCAGTGGATGGCTGGCGGTGCATGTCCTTCCCCACAGCCAGCCCCGTGACAGTGTCTCCTGGCCGGAACCAGATGCCTTCGTCACCCCAAGCTGGCGTCCAGGCAGCGTGGGGGGCCAGTGAGCGTGGCGGGATGTCGTCCTTGATCTTTAGTCCGGCCCCTCTCTGTGCTAGTCGGCTGAACATCCATTTCTGCTGCAGAAGGATGATACCTGGCAGCATTTCAGTGTCATCTGCACTTGCAGACCCTGCTTGACCCTCTCCCAGTGTGTATGTGTTTATTTAGATGATTTGTCTATGAAAATGTGTGGCAGCTTGTTAGGATGAATTTTTACTGCATTAGCCTTTCAAGCAACTACATCCAGTTCAAGTGACTATTAGCACAATTTAGACAGACTCCTAGCTATTATTTCTGCTTATCTTGTGCTTCAGGAAAAACAGCATTTCAGGTTTATCCTGTAGCACCACCAAAATCCTTGTATTTCAATTGAACTTCAGTTTTCCCACTATGGCTTTAGAAATTTCAGCTCTCAACGCGCTGCTATTACTAGCAGTGTCTGCTGGTGTCTCAAGGCCTAGCAGAGCAGAGGATATGGACACACACACATCTCAGTGAACTGCTGAGCACAAAGCTGCTGCTTGACTCCGGGCACTGGGCTGCATGGAAGCATCCCACCCTGCTAATCCCTGTGGCTGGCAGTGCCTCCGCTTGCTGCCTGACATCCCTGGGGGGCACAGGCCAGGCTCGCCCCGGTGCTTGTGGTGCCGTCTCGCTTGACGCAGAAGCTGGCAGAGAGCCGGGATTATCACCTGCGCTGGTGTGAATATTTAAAAATGCCTGGGTAGTGTTTGTAAGCCTCATCTACTACTCATGAGCTATGCCTTGTGTTCAAGGGATGGAGGCGTAAGAAAGAAATGAGAAGACCACGCTTGCATGTAAATAATGTTAGCTGAGAAATATGGATGATTATCATGACTTGAAGCAGTTTTCATACCATTGCTTCTGGTATCTGAGGAGCAAATAACTGCTTATTTAATTTATACTGTAATAAAATCTCCTATTGATTTTAATAAAATTGAAGACTATTATTTTGAATGAAAACCCTAAGGCAGGTTCTCCATAAAAACTGACTGTTCTTATTTTCTTGGCACACATACATTGCAAATTGTGTCTGATAACAGCGAGTGGGGACAATTCCTTCTTTTCTAGAAAAAACAAGGAATACTTTAAAGAGCATGAGAAAACCCCTTAAGCATGATGCCCATCCCTTCTCTCACTTCCTTGTAGTGTGTAGCTGACTGCAATATGCCGCTTTTCTTTCTGTTGCTGCCCTATCATGTTCCTCTTTGAGGTCTGGACATGTGGGTGATGAGGACTGCCAAAGGCACAGGTTACTAGCTAAGGATGTCGCTGTTTGGCCAACCAGCCAAAACATGACACCACCTCTCAGCTGGTCCTTGTTCATTCAGCCTTAAAGTTTCCATTGAAACCCAGATGCTCTGGAGAACATTTAGGGATTTGATGGTGGTTGTTATACATTGAAATGCTTTAGACCTTGCAGTCCACTCTCTTTAGTAGCTGCTACACACCCCACACATAAATCTTATCTGTGTTATTTTTCTGCTCAGCATCGGCAATAAGCTTACTCTTGTAAAAAAATTTCTGCGGAATTGTGACTTAGAAATGAGTTAAGGAGAAAAACAACGTCAGCATTATTAATATTCACCTTGATGTTCAAGTTTCACTTTGAAATGTTCTTCTACATGATGAATTATAGCAGAATTATAATTTCATTGTTGAATGAATATTCATTATGCTTTTAATACTGCTTCCTTCCACTTCCTGAAACCAAAGCCTCTGGTGAGTTGTTTCTAACTAGATTTGCTTCTGTAGTGCCTAGATAGGAAGAAAAAATATGCAGTGCAACAAGTGAAGGATGCTGAAAAGAAATGCAACAAGACTGTGGAGACTGAATCTGGTCTGCGTGGTCGGTGCCTCTCGTTCTGACCTCCTTTGCCCCCCAGTACAATAAAGTTTCCAGAAAAGCCCAAGTCTGTGAGGCCTGTCTGGAAAGCTCTGTGCTGCCCAGGCTCAGGAGTGCTGTCCCCCGTCATCTTCTGATTCTTTGTCGCACTGGGCTGCGTCCAGAGCAGTGATGTTGCTGCTGTATCTCTGCAACTAAAATCTCTCTATATGAGTTTGGAACTTGAACAATAGATTGAACTAAAAGGAGGGAATAATATATGTTGGTTTTGGTGTCTGTAATAGTAGTGGAATGAACAGACTTGATGAGTAACATAATGGCACAGGCAGAGGCAATGGAAAGATCTTGATGCTTTTTTTTATACCAGTTTCTGCCTGTGTCCACTTTTCCTTGGCTTGTACCTGGTTTTTGTGCTAGCACTGGTAGGTGTCCAGTTATTAGGCATTCTCAGGAGAACTGGAGCTTGGAATATTGTGCCATAATCTGCCTAGCTGATCTGACTGGGTAGCAGTCTCACACCAGGAAACTGCTTGGTGTGGTGCTGAGCCCCGCTAAGAAGCCAGGGTGGAGGAACTGTGACGGAGTTTCCCATTCAGAGCTGCCTTGTCCTGGCTTGCAGAGGAGCACGCGGATCTGCAGTCAGCATCGCAGAATTTGGTTCCTGCATGCCTGTGCTAGTAGAGGGTATTTATCCTTTTCCCTACCAATACTTGATATGTTTTTTCAATTTTTATCGTAGATTCTCAATCCTCAACAATTCTTAAATCCCAAACTGATGTTCCACAGAGCTGTTCTCTGAGCTGCGCTACCTAGATCCTATCATAGCTTTCTTTTCCTTATTCATTGTGGGATGATCACCTGCATACTTACCTTTGAATGTCTCACACTGGCTCAGGGTGTTCTCCTTTTCTGCAGGGGATTAAACCACATAAAGTTGAAAGCTGTTTGTACTTCTGATTGGATCTGCAGGGTGTTTGTATTAAAGGAAGCTAACATGGTTCTTTTGGCTCTATTGATATGTTACTTAAAGGGTACAAGTGCTGGCTGGACTACTCTCTTCAGTAAAGTGCCACCCACAGCTTTTCTGGGCAAAGCATGTGGAGTTGCCCATTGGTCTAGCACTTGGAGGACAGCTCAGGCAACATCTTCCTGGTGCTGTTTTCCTGGTACTTTTGAGCTAGTTCAGTCTGTAAAGGCTTCTTTGGGAATGGTTTGGATTAGTATACTGCTTTCCTGAAAAGATACATGCAACAAAAATATCACTTAAAACTTTTCCTTGCTTTTGTAGAGTGTGTGCTATCTTATCATTATTGCTATCCTAGGAGGCATTACAGAGGAAGGGCTGAACCTAGGCTTGTTAAGAAACAATCCTGTAACGCTGTTTTCCAAATCTGCACATATTGCTCACGCTCATCAACCCAAGGGGAGCCATGCTGAACTATTCTGCTTAGTTTTGGACTCTGAATAACCCCAATGGCAAAATCCCATCAAAATTTATAGTGGTGGACAGCCTCTACCATCTTGGTGGGAAAAAAAAAGCTTCTGTTAATGAAGTCTTGCTTTTCTGAGTCAGGCTTTAATTCTTTGAAAATGCAATATTGGGTTGTTTGTCAGTATGCTGAACACTATATCTGAAAGGTGATGGCTTCCCTGTTCCCTGGGCTGTCTTGTAAATCAGGCAGGTAACGTGTTTTCACATCTCTGGGGGATAGTTTCTGGAAGAGGCAGAAACTGCGGAGTATAGAGGGAGTGAAAGTCTTGCCTGAAAATCTTCCCCATATTAAACTGGATCCTGACATAGAGATTGATGGATTGAGAAGTTGCGAGTACCTCAGTGATTTAGGATCTTAAGTTACCATTTAAAAATGTGGATGGGGGAATGCTGCTTCAATGAGGCTCTTAAGATAGACATATCCAGATGTGTGGAGACATGTAATCATTCTGGCCAACATTTTGAAAGCCTCCTTTGCTGCCTGTTTGCCTCCTTGAATATCTGTGAAAACATGGTTATAGATTAGACTTGAAAGTAAAGCCTAAGGTCCAGCTCCCTGAGGTGCTACTGTAAATGTTACTGTGAGGCTAGAGCGTGGTGAACCTGCTGCCTCTGCGTGGGTCTCCTGCAGCCCGGTGAGTGCAGGGCGGCTGTCCTGCCTTTCAGCGCCTGAGGAGCAGCCGGTGAGGCAGGAGTGTTTCCCCTGAGAGCTCCGCAGCAGAGCATGAGGCTGGGCTGCCTGTGGAGCAGACGGCGCTGGGTGGCGTTACACTCCAATGGTAACGTGGCCTTGACATCCGTGTCAGCTGAACAGCGAGTTTCGTTGTGTTCCTGGAGCCAGAGCTGTTTCATTTTGCAGAGTTGCTCTGCAAGCTGCCTCCTCAACCCAGCAGCCCAGCCTTTTCTGCAGTGTGCATCTGTCACTTCTCTGCACACATCTTACGGCCCATCTGGGCATGACAAATCCAGCTAACCTCCAGCCAACAGGAACAAATGCCATGCGTGGAGCTGGAAAGACACACTTGCTGCAGACTGTAATAGCAGTGAGCCACACGCACGACAATAAGTGGCACATGGCAGTGAATTAGGAAGTGCACCTTAGAGCAGCCATCCCAGGAGTGCGGAGTGCAAAGGCACACAGGACCATTCCTGAACCCACACTAGCATGTTTTCATCTTTTACAGGCAAGGGTGTGTTATGAGCTGAACTGGAAATGTCAATTAACAGTATAAAAATCACGCACAGAGTTGCAGAGAGAAAGAGTGTGTGAAATTCTGGACAAAATAGTATATGTGTTTTAGCCAGTTATCTCAAACCAACTGATCTGCCTTGCATCCATGGAAACACTGCATGAGATTTTTGTCAGTGTTTGTTTTTCACTGGGATATGTATGTGTGTGACCATGTGGTCATCAAATACTGTGTCCTCACAGTTAATATTCACCACTCAAATTACATGTTCTTCCTTTGGAGAGCTGCCACGGGACAGGATGAGTGGTGCCAGGTCGCAGCAGGGAGGTGACTTGCTGTGGGTGCAGATAGCTGAGGTGCACATAGAGTCTGTGGAGAATAAATGCTTCATTGAAAATAAAACATAACACATCTTAAATGAATTTTAAAAATGTTAAGAAATGCAAAACATTTAAACATTAAGAATGTGTTTCCCTTCAGCCAGTGCAAATGGGAGCTTCCGTTTCTTTGGAAAATAAGTATTTATGAGGAGATACAATCTCTGTGAATAGAGATGGACAGAGAGGTGTGATTTGGGATAACAAACTGGAGTTGTAGCAGAGACTGCAGTTCAGTAGCTGGAGTACAAGAGTACATCTCATCCCTGGGATTTCTGTTGGTTATTCCCAGGTATGATGGTTTTTCTTGGAGAAGACAGAATATCTAAAAATTGGTATTCATGAAGAACTTTGCTTCTAATTGGATCTAGTACAGGATGTGCCCTGGGTAAGCAGAACATACCTGACAAGGCACTACAGAAAAACTTGCTGGAAAAAATCCTTCAGACTTTGCATTTGCCATTCCCAGCCTCAGCAGCGCTGACCCTAGCATGATGTGGAGCTTTAATTCGATCTCCCTTCTCTGCTGCAGCCTGACCTAGGAACCATCAGGAGCAATACCTTGCTTCTAAGAGATACCTTGCAGAACTAAGAAATAAATACATATGCCAGGGCTGCCCCATGCCAGGGCTGTCAGCTTTTGGGAGCCGTCTCTGTGACCCTGTGTGATGAACAGCCTGTGTGTGCAGCACATCAGCCTGCCTGGTGTTGCTGCCCATGGACATGGCACGTTTGTTGATGAGGGGAAGGACTCTCAGAGCAGCACCACTGAATTTCCATTTAGAAGAAAAGGTCAATAACTTGCCACGTCTTGCCAACCTCCTTCTCCCTCCACATCGTTCTTTCATCCCCAGGAAAACCCATCTAATAGGAACAAGAAGGAATAAGAAGGGCTTCTGTAGCTCTAAAAAGGTCTATTGTTAGTTTAAAGCAGCTCACCTGGAGAAAGCCTCAGGCTGCCTTGTCATGGTGGAATAGCATGGCTGTGCTCGGGCTATGGAAGATGCTGCCCAGTTATTTTGGAGCCCTGCTGAAATCCACTGTCATGGCATGGAACAACCCCTGCTTGGCTTTGGCTGTTGGGCATGTGGCCCATGGCCGATCTTGACCCAGCTCTCTTGTGGCCTCCAGGTTCTCCACAGGCAAAACGTGTCCTGTGTCCCTTCCGCACCACCTCTTTGAGGCAGCCTGATGAGGCTCCGTCAGAGCTACAGCAGAGCCTCTGCTCTTTGCCTGGCTGTAATCATGAGATGCCACTATACACTGGCAGAGAGTCGTAAAGGTCCCGCTGCCTCTTGTTCCCATGCACCTGGGCTGTCCATCGGCAAAGTGCACATAGTTGTAGCCTGGCTACAATTTCCTCTGGATTTCTAGCCAGGATGATCCCTTCTTGCTGCAAGCTCTGGCACTAGTACTGTCAAAGTCCCCTGCTGCATTAGGGACTAGAGGCCAGAGGCTGTGGAATCAGCCTTGTCTTCAGACTCGGAACTCTATTTTAGCACACTTTGGTGTAGCCTTGGACAGACAAGCTAGCCTCTCATTTTCTCCCCATGAAATGGGAACAACGGAAGGTTTCCTGCCTTGTAGGCTTTGGAGGGGGAATATTGTGAAGTTTGGAGACAGTTACCTCAGGGGTGGGGGTCATGGTTGTGGGTGTCACGTTAGAGACCCAAGCTCAGTAGCATGGTGTGTGGCATGGTTGGTTGAGGGTTTTTTTGAGAGACTTAATTTTTGGAAGAATGGTTTGCCTATTTTCAATGTTTTTTTTTTTTTCTGGTGCAGTTGTCTTGATGAGGATGCGAGTATCCTGCAAGAAACCAAGAGAAAAACAGGCTCCTTTCTGTTTGTCTTATTCACAATGCCTGCCTTCTTCCCTTGTTTTGCGTAATTGTCTCATCCTCAATCTAATATTCTGGATTTATGAGTAACAGCAAATCAATACTCTCTTTTCTGAAAACTGCAGATTAATTAATTGCTAGTGTCTGCCTGGTTACCACAATTGTATTAGATGCCATCAGTAATTATTTTTTAAAGGAAATTCTTGCTCATATTTAGCACTAGATAAGCTCCTTCCTTCACTGTACATTCATCTAAAGAAACATTAGGCTTCTCCCCCTGGGGCGCCTCTCCTGACAGATGAGGTGAGGAATGGGCTCTGCTCACGGGGAGCTGTGAAGGTGACACATCTGCGCTGCAGGTCCTGGGGACTCTCACAGCATTTTCAAAATATGTTGCTTAAGCCTCTGAGAAATGGAAAACACATGAAGAAAACTGAGCCAAAGCTATATATTCCTTTGAAAAAATAGCCATCCTTACCAGTGTAGAAAAAAATATTCTGCAAGTTTCCCTTCTGCTGCTTTGCAGACCCATTTGCTGAGGTATTGATGTATTCATTGAAAGAAAATAAAATCTCAGCTTTACTGGATGGCATACAAATTGTCTCTTGTTATAAACCAACCTTAACTCAGGTCTTAAGTTTTTGTAGAAAATACAGGATAAATGAATAAGGAAGCATACTGGCCACTTCTTAGCAGCAATAAGCATACTGAATTTCTGCAGCCTTTCCTGAGGTCAGTTCTCCTCCTAAAAGCCAGATGCGAAAGGTTGTTCTTGCCTCAGTCCCCCACCTTCAGGGTCAGCTCAGAAAATATCTCTATCATTCATTTGATGTGCAGGAAGATTTAAGACTGAATTCTGTCCTCTTAACATAGCCTTTCCTTTAAGGAACCTACATCCTAACGGTGCTGGAAACAGAGCTGCAATAAAAAGTCTCTGCTTTTATAAGCTTTTGACTTGAAGGAATGCACTTTGAGAAGTCTCACCTGATATGTGGCTTGGCTGTCATTCCACTCAGTCCTGAAGCGCGGCTGCCCCGGGGCCGGAGCGCAGCTGCTGCACGGTGTGAACACTTGCAGGTTTGCCAGGTTTCAGTCGAGCACATGGTGAAGCCCTGTTGTCTTCAACCAGGTGAGAAGAGGAGGTCTCGCTGATTTGCTATTCTGCATTAGGAGATCTCTTAGCTGTTTCAGTGGCTTTATTAGTTGAAGCAATTTCTTAATCTGATAGACTTTCCTCTCCCTTTGCCTGTTGCCTCAGAATTTAGTTATGCAAAATCACTGTTTTCTTTTGTGACATATTCCAGCACAAGCAGCATTAATTTACTCTTGCGTTGGGAATTTATAGGCAGTTTTCTGGTGATCTCTGTGGATGGAGTACCTTTCTAACAGAGTTAGAGGTTGCAAGGGTTGAGCTTTCACTTTGCACCTCTGAAGTAGCTGGGAGCAGTTGGGGCAGTGTATTGGAGAGATGAGGTTTTAGCATGGGGCTGCTGCTTGTTCCAGGTTATTTTAATAGCTCCCCTGCCTTCCTTCCTTGTGCTTGGGCAGCCATTGCAGAACTCCAGGAGGCGGCATCTGCTTCTCTTGCTCCACGAGCGGTGTCACCTGCACCATCGTGGCTGCCATGGCAGATTGCATTTCCACGTTACTGCTGTAATGGCGTTAGTAACTATGGAAAAGGGAAGGAGGGAAAACGCCTCCTAAAGATGGCAAATTCTGGCTTTGTAGAAGTTCTGGTGTATTCGTCAGGATGCCGTGTCCATCACACCAGGTGTGGACTGTATAAGCTGGTGAAGCCCTTGATATCTGACAGGCAGGCAACAAGGTGAGCCAAAGAAAATCTATTCTGATTTGTAGAAAATATAATGAAGGTGACTTGGGTTAGGTTTGTTTATACATGAGCTATACTTACAGCTGGCCCCTCTGCTCACACCTCCAGAGAAGCAGAATTCTGGGTTCTGTGATCGTGGTACAAGCACAGGGTGTTGTTGTGTGTGTCAAGTGACAGTGTCTCTGGGGACTTGGTTTGACCAAGAGTGTCTTTCTGTCCTCTGCACAACCTTCAGTACAAGCCTAGGAGTCCTTAAGCCTTCAAATATCCCCCATCCTTTAACAAGACCCAGCGTTGCTGGCAGGAACCTGCTTTGGGGTGGCTTGAGACAACACAAAACAAGGATTTTGTTTGCTTTTGTGGATGTGCGGTGTAGTTGCATCTCTGTTAGGACTCTTAGGTTCAGAGGGACGTATCTATTGGCCTGAGGCGTGTACATATGGTAAAGCCAGTTGGAGATTTCCTATTTTGTTAAAACATTTTGTGATAAAATGGAATTAAGGCAAAGTGTAACTTCGGGGGGGGAGGGAGAGCATAAAAGAATGCTAGTTGTCTTGACCTATTGCTTAAAAACACCTTGAAAAGTAGCATTCGAACAATCTGACAATTCGAAAAGTATCTGACAGATACTTTTCAATAAATCTTGGATATGGGAGTTGGGTTTTCTAAACCATACTGGAAAAAGGATTATAGTATTTACCAAAGAGACAGGAAGATTGATTCTCGCTTGGAAAATCTGCCAAATCTGTTGATTTAGGGAACTGGTGATTGGTGGAGTGCTTAGACTTGATTTATGTGCTTTGTTCCCTTCTTTTCCCACCTGCTTGTTCTTTGTATGATAATTGGAGCTAGTCCTCATCTGAATGAGCTTGTTCCATGAATTTTGTCTTCCTTAGATGCTTTTCATAGTCAAAACGCTTGCATAATACCTACTTCTTGAGCTACACCTTCCACTTCTGTAAGGTGTAAATCAAGGTCTTTGGCTTTATGCTGAGACTACCATCACACTCTCATGCCTGGAGACAGAGGCACGTGATGTCAGAAACGCCAGTCGTTCTGGAGAACCTCAGCTTGAAGTTACCTGGGTGGTTTAAGCTGCTCAGTGTGTCCTCTTGAAGCACCTCCGACCTGCTGCTTGGTTAGTCCGTGGCTTGAGGGTGCACACAAGGATGGGGACAGGGATATCCCTGCACAGTTTGGAGGTTTCCGGCACCAGCCCAGTCTGGGATGTTTGGTGGAGGCAAGGCAGGACTCCTGTTCGCAAGTAAACTAAGGCTCAGTCTGCGCAATGGAGCTGTTAATCCATCCTAGGGTGACTCTAAATTCTCTTGAATAATTCAAAACAGAGGCCAGCCAGCAAAGAAAATGAACACGTCAGAGGCAAGGAAACTTAAAAGCATAATTGATACCCTATCATTATCACTACAGCAAGCACCTTGTATCCCAAAAGTAATACATAGCACTTCTATATTACAGCTGGTTCTGAATCATTAATTAAACTGTGAGATGCTCCTATTGTTGTGCTTTACTTTCTGGCCTCCCCATGCAGGCCTAGTTTAGCTAAACAGCCATCGTGTTGTCCCTTTGTAGAGCTTTTGCACCTAAAACTGCTCTTAATGGGACACCCCAGTGTTTTTTGTCTTGTTCTTACTTTGTTTTTCTTTTTTTTTAGTAATTAATTACTGAGACACGTTAGTGTCTCAAATCAAAATGATTCATCAAATCAAATGATTGTTTTAGATCAAACAACAAGTGATATTCTCGTGTGTAATGTTAGTAATTCATGGTATTTACGGAGTGACATTCAGGGATTTGGGCAGTTGCCCTAGAATAAGATAATTATAAAGAGGTGCTATTAATTGTAAGGGAAAAAGCCATGGGAGCTTTTTCTCTGCTGCAGTAAGGCACTGACATTTTGTTGGTATGTTTTCTTTGCTTTTTTGTCCTGCAGAGGAAGATTTGGTGAATAAAAGATCCAGTATTTGAGAGGCAGTTTAGGGTAAACTCAGCACCCTGAGCCCAGCTGTGCAGCTCTGCACTGTTTCCAAGTCCTGGGCTGTTGTGCTGAGCTGTTCTTGCAAGGCAGAGGTAGTCAGTGTTGCGTGGGAAATGTCCTGATCCAGCTTGGGTCCCATGCATGTTTAAATCCAGGATTTGGTCTAACCACTGGCAGATAATGCTTATTCTCCACATGGAAAGGCTGTCTTGGTCCCGGGGGCTCTGTAGTTGATTGTCCTGAAAAGTGCGATGACACCAATGGAGCTTTAGAGGTCGGATTAAGTACGTCTCTCCTGGGCCTACTCATGGAAGCGAAGGTGGATTTATAGATCTCTTGAGATTCTCCTGACTCCTGGTCTTCTTTGCAGGCTCTGAACAAAGTGTAGAGCAGTATCTGGTAAGTTTGCTCACAAATGAGCACATGCATGAGCAGTGTTTAAAAAATAGCTCTGCCAAATACCAGTTAGATTTTAATACTGACATTTGTATTTTGAATAAAAACCTGTTTTACTTTTTTGTTCAGATATCACGTAGCTGAGTATTAGCAATCCAAATGAGTAATAGCTGAATGGGCCTAGTGAGATTTGGTATTGAATTGCAAGTGAAGCATTAAATGGATTAAAAACAAAACAGAAGAACCCTCTTTGCAAGTATCTAGTATTGATGAACAGGTCATTAGGCATTTACAGTGAAGTCTGCCTCTGTGAGGGGAGGTCAGATCAAGACCAATGTAGTGCTTGAGCCTCTAGGTTTGAGTAGAAGTCAAATTTTGCGTCAGAGTAGCACTGACCTGCTGCATAGCGATTAATTTCACCCTAATTTCTTTATGCAGTTTTCAATTATTTAGAATACATATAGATTATCTCTTATTAAATCGTTAGTGCTCTTTTAACAATAAATATGTAATTAACATAGACAGTCTTATTAAATCCGTATTAGAGAGCTTATTTGGGACAATTGAAATCCTTAATTGAAGGTGTTACTAAGCGCCTGTCATTCCTACAATAGTAATTGCAGTTCCTTGCTGAGGCATTAGACTTGAGGGGAAAATACCCCCCTGGGGTGTTCCCACATTGGCACCTAAAGCAGAGCAAGTACCCACGCGGAGACAGTTCATGTGTGTGACGGTTCTGCTCTGTGCACTGGGCACTTTGCAGGTGTGAGCCAGGCCTGGAGCAGCGGGTGCTCCTTGGGGTTCCCGTCTGGGGTCCCTGTGGGGCCAGCAGCTCTGGCTGGTGGCAGGACGGCAGTGGGGACCCCATGGATGCGGAGTGCCGTGCATGGCAGCACAGTGTCTAGTGAGAGTGCGTTCTTGTTGAACCAATGTGGCTGAATCTCCTGCTCATCTTGAAAGGTTTGTTCTAGTCAGCATCAGGGGCTCCTCTCCTTTTCCCAATTTGGACTTTAGCTGGTTAGACTCCCAAGACCAGAAATCTTGGTGTCGTGTTTGCTCCAAGCATATATAGGTCTTCATTGCTCTGTCTTTATTACATTGACAGGAACTCAGTCTGCCCTGACCTTGTGCTGGCTGAAATCCTTGTTTTGCTTTTCATTTTTTAAAAAAGATCTCTTCTATGTCATTAAGCTTTGGGGCAACTTCTACTGAGACCAGCATGCGTGCTGACAGGGCAAAGCCGTGCTGCTCAGGTGGGAAGGGAGCACCACGTGCTGGTGACAACAGCTGCAGCTGAGACGGGGCCCCCCTTGCTGGATGTTGAGCAAAGACGTGCTAAGGGAAGTGAAAGAAGCGCAGTGCCATTTCCATATTTTCTTCTGTTTTTATTACTCAAACAAATAAAAAAAAACTTGGCAGAGGAGGGAGGCAGCTGTTATCATGGCTGCTCTCCTTTTTGTCATTAGCTTCCCCTTGATGAATGTGTTTAGATTAGGTACCAGAAATAAGAATTAGCCAATCATGCTCCTGAAAGTAGAGGTCAAGGAGAATATCTTCCTTTCCTGCTCTGTTCTGCATTTGCAATACAATAATTGTGCACAGGAAACATCTGCTTTGGAAACTACTTAGCGGCTCAGAAGCCCGTCTCTGAGTCAGAGCATCCTGCGGCAGCTCCTCATTATGACCATTTATCCTCCTTCACCACAGTGAGCTATGTATCCTGGAAACATTGCTGCCGCTGGAGCAGCTTGCTTCTCTGCCAGATGGTGGGAATGTCCCAGCCTTGGGCGAAGGCCTCCAAGCGGGGCTTGAGGAGCTGCGCTCAGGAGAGAAGCCCTGCTAGAACAGGGAGATCCTTTTTCTGTGATGTTTAAGGAAGACCTTATTTGTCTGGGATGTTTCTTTAGCCTTGTTTATCTCCCCAGAAGCTCCTCCGCTTCCGTGGCAGTGTCAGGGCTTGGCTCCAAGGGCTGTTGTGACCACAGGGAGCTTGGAGGTGTTGCCAAATGAGAGCCGCGTGGCAGACGCTGCAGCAGGGCCTCGGTGGCTGGCCCCAGACTGGGCACGCTGCGGAGGGCGGCCCTGGGACGCAGCCCTGCCCTGCCCTGCAGGGCCGTCCAGCCCTGGGGCACCCGCGCGGACCCTGCCCGGCCTTGCAGAGCAGCCAGCGCAAACGGCCCCTCTTCTTTGGGCTCCTTTCTCGTCTAGGAAGGCACCAACAGTCACAGAGGCTTGTCTGCGACATATTCTAAGAGAAGATTCTGCACTGATTTATTATTATTTTTAATGATAGCTATGACTGGAACATTTTACCACCTATTTTTGTTACTGCTGTTATTGTGCTTATAATTAATATAATTTATTCTGCAGAATACCAGAGTTATTTAGTAAACATGTCTGTAGAGATTTGTTCTCAATAACAGTGCTTTATCAGAGATAATCCTCAGCTACTCAAACAACATTTCAGAGTTGGAAATTGCTCGCAGAGAAACCAATTGTGAATATTAAAAGGGATTTGTAGGAGGAGGGAAGAAGTACATTTTCACATATTCCACTGAATTAAAGATTTAACCTAGCAACGTCATTGAATCCTTACACTGACTTGTAAGCTCATTTTCTGTTATATTAAGGTTTTTGGCTGCTCTTTAATTGTGTGCATAATGGTATTGATATTTAGGAATTGTTTCTGTCGCCTTCACCTCAGTCAGCATTGCAAAACATAACTTTAAATAACTTAGAATTAATTTCCTGAATAATATTTTTTTCTCATCTCCTGAGAGGAGCTGATATAATAGATAGAAAATCAAGGATCAAACAACCGCCATTTTATAGCTGTGCTTGCTCTCCAGGCTCTGGGATCCCTAGTTGAAATGGAAGTTATTTCTTCTTGCAGGGTGAGGAGGTGGGTTGGCCCTTGCCCCAGAGAAGCTGTCTTCTAAGTGAAGTACCTCAAACCTAATCCCATACACTAGCATTTTGTGCTACTCAACTAGCATACAAAAGCAAAACAGAAATGTGGAAGCGGTTTTGAACACAGATGTTCATGACATTTTCTGTCTTGCCACTTAAAATATTTGTAGTAAGTTTTGCCCTGCTCACCTCCCCAGGACCTGCCTGGCAGCTGTGGCTCTAGGCTCAGTCTGTTGTGGCGAGTTGCACGTGTGGTTGTCATGTCTAGAAAGTACTCGGTGAAGATGTTTCAAGGTTGGCCCTGTCAAGATATTGTTCATTGCATCAGTTGATGATATCAATGTCATGAATATAGCCTATAAATAAATAGGTCTGTCAGGGCTTTCACAGGTACAATTTTACTAGCATCCAGACTAGAGCACCACGGATCTATCTGATGCCAATCTTCTGGTGTGAAAGTCGTATTTTCTTCAGTCAGCTTCGAATCAAGATCTAATACCTTCACATTTAGTCAGAAGTGGGGATAAAAGGCTATTTGGAGAGGGAGGGGAAAAGGTCTACATATCATATCATCTTTTTTATATATGTGTATATATGTCAAAAAATCAACTCTGCTCTTCTAACATAAGTGTGAACAGCATGGTAACGTAGAACTGTACCTGGCACTGTCCTGATTATGGTGCAGCAGGGAAGTTTTAATTTAACCTTTTGTACTTCTGGATGTCTCAAAAGGACTGTTTCTGCTGGCTATTGTAATATCGTAATATCACTAAATTCTCCTAACAAGTTTGCACTAAAGGAGCTAAGAGCTTCGATCCCTCCTGATTTTTTTAATAAAGCATTTCATGGTAAGTCAATAACCTGTCAAGTGCTACTCTGTATATTCAGCTAAAACAACTCCTGTAAAACACTGCTGATGCATAACTGGGGGGGTGTAGAGGGAGATTTACATCTAATCCCACACAGTGAGGGCTGTGGGTCGGAGTGCTGGCCACAGCAGTCCTGTTGGCTTTGTGCCCGTGCTTTGAACGGACTGTGATCAGATTTGTTCTTACCTTCTTTTTGCACCATTTGAGCTAGGAAAGATTGCCTGAAGCAAAGGGAAAATAACAGCTGGGAAAAGTGAACTAGTGGTTCAGGATACCTACCAGCCCAGGAGGAAACATTGCCCAGCAAAGGGAAATCAAATTAATTTTGAAGTTCACCCCTGTCAAAATAACTGAGCACTCACTCCAGGACATAATTTAATTGAGATAGATATAACTGAATAAAGAGTCTTTCCATTAGATAATAACTGGTCTTGTAGTATTTCTATCCACCTATCTTAGAGTATTTTGCAAACAGGAGATGTAATGGAAGGAAGATGCTCTGTGTAGGAAAGCAAAGGTGTTGCACAACTTGCATTCTGCAAAGCAGGTGCGAGTGTTGCTCTCTGGTCGGTGCTGTACCGGTGCTGCTCGATGTGCTCTTCTAGGTGTGCTTTATTCATGGCAGTCTGTTCTGTAAGTGTGAAGCCCATCTGGAAAGAAAAAGCAACCGTTTTAAAAGGACATAGCGTCAAGGGAAGAGAAAGGACAGTGTAGGGCCTACTTGATATTACATGATAAGAGGATATTTTTTTCTCCTCTTCAAGTGTTTCTTGGTTAAGAATGACCCTTCCATGGAGCAGATATTTCTGCTCTACCATTCCTGTCCCACAGAAAAATGACCTTCTGCCTTGGCTAGTGCTTTGCATTTTGTCTGCTCGTTGCCTTCCCATCACTCCTTCCACACAGCCCCAGCTGCCATAGCAGTCCTGTCTCTCATGTGAACCTGTTCAAGGTGCTGTGACATATCAGTTTTGTTTCCTTCTATGGAGGAAAAGCAGTGTGACAGGTATGAGCAACTTCTACCCTGGTGTAACCACCTCTGTTTGGGAAAGACGATGCTGTTTTTGAGCAGCAGACACACAATGGAGGCCCAGTTGCTGTGTGCTCCCAGGCCACTCTGTCCACAAGGCCAGAATAAGTCACTTGTCTTAGCCGCCTGATCCTGGGGGAGCTGCGGCTGCTGTGATTTAGCCAGTTAGCTTCACAGCCACATAGTGCTGCCTATTGTCTTGGTCCAAATCACCATCATCAAACGAAGCTGCTGTAGTGAATACAACTGAGCGCTGGCTCTGTGCCCCTCTCCTGGTGCAGCATAGCCTGGGGAGTGTGGTCTTTGATGAGTCCCTTTATTTTTACCACTGCTGTAAAGGCATCAGTCCTCAGCAAGGGACCCAAGGGAAAAACCACGTGTGGCTTCTCATTTCTGCCCGCTGCAGCAGCAGGCTGGCGCGTGGGCACGGGCAGCCCAATGGAGACTTGGGGCAGTGTCAGCTCATAGACCCTCAGCCGTGAGCCACCCCAGAGGGCCGGCAGCAAGGAAATGGTCCCACCTTTCCAAGTTCGTGCTAAGAACACAGACCAAATATTTTGAAACAAACAAGGAAAAAGGCAAGTAAACAAAGAGGCAGCGTTGCTGTTGTGCATGTCATGTACATGTTAGTATAGAAGGAAGTATCGTGGGCTGTCAAATGGGATTTTTAAAGTTCATTCTCTACTTAAAACTGCTGGGGCTTTTTGCTGCTGATTAAACATTTTGCAGGAAGACATATCACAGAAAGGCTTTTGCAGTGGTATCCATGGAAACAATAGGATGTTTCCATCTAACACACAAACTAATTTTTCCAAGCTGTTATTGGAACTTGGCTGTTCTTGCCAGGGGGGCTTAAAGCAGTATTAAGAAAGCAAAATATTGTACCAAAAGATTTGAAACAGAATCAGTATTATAGGGTTTATGAGGACAGGATATTTTTTCAGATAGTTTTTCAACTAGTGTAAAACCACTAGATTAGGCCACATCCTTTAATTTCAAAAGAGTTGAGTCATTGGCATCAAAAGTCTACAGTGACTTAAATCACACCTGTGTTTCAGAAGTCCAATTTATATTATAAGACAGACAGAGATTATTAGAGGGATTCAGTGAGATGAATCAGAAAAAAAAATGCTCAGGTTTGGTTCCGTATTTATCCACTGTTTACATTGCAATGGATCAGCTTTGGTATTTTATTATTTAAAAAAGAAAAAAGAAAAATTCTGAATGCTTTAATTTCAGTTTCTAGGCTTCTCTTTACCTCGGTAAAGTAACTGATAGTAACATGTGCTGTAGCAAAAAATAGGAAAGAGCCTGCTACTACAATGACAGAATTATGGCACAATTGTAACATCATGTTCATTACTTATTCCTTTAGCATGCATTATTGTTAGATGAATCATAATGAACTCATCTGGTATTACTATAAATGCAAATCCATGCAAATTCCAGTGTAATTCAGCATTATTTAATGTACAGTTAAACTTCTTCATGAGTTTCCCCTGAACCAAGGTCTTCCTTTGAGAGCCCAGCTATTACTGAGGAATAAAGGAGTGATAATTTGGCTACTGGGCTCCTCAGAGGACTAACAGAAGGTAGCAGTTAGTCATTGTGAGCGACTGTTAAAAAGAGAGACTTTTTAATTCAGAAATTAAAGCTGAGCATTGGGAGGACACTATGCAATTCCAGGAACAATTAAAGGACTTCAGTTTTCCTTTACAGCTCAGTAACTGTCAGATCTAGGATGTTTTAAGTGAGGGTCTGTTTTATTCTTTCTTCTCCCTTCTTCAAACTACTGATGCAGCCCTTTCTACTGATGCCCTGGGATGCAGCCCTTTCTAGGGAGAAGAGGCAGAAGTGTCCGTCCCTCCCGCCTGCCACGCCGCTTTCCCAAACGCGCTGCCGTCGGCAGTGGGGGGCACGGTGCACGCGGGCGCCAGGGAGCCGCGCACAGACCGGGGCTTCACTGCGGCAGAAAGTGAAGGGTTGAAGGGAGAAAATTCCTGCTACCTACGTGTAAAGTGCCTGCAGTTCCCAACAGCAGCAGATTGGGATTTTCTCTCTCCTACGGATATCTTGCTCTAGACCTTTGGAAGGTTTTGAAAAGCATCCTCTGTTGTGCTTCCCCTAGGAAACAGGGTCAGAGCTGGCTTTACTGCTTCTATTTCTGGGAATATCTGCACATAATCCTGGTTTGTGTGTGCTTGTTTTTATTTGTGCTTGCAGGAATTTTCTCTGGTTGAGACCTCAAATAGCTGTGCTAGTTAAAAAAAAAGTTTTAAAAGCAAACAAAAAAAACAAACTAGAAAAGATGCAGAAATTCATTGAGACCCCCGTGTGAGAGAAGCAGCAGATAGTGCTTGATCCATCCCATTTGCTGATGTTCTGAGATGCTTTAAAAGAGATTGGATGTGTGGCTTTCACGGCTCAGACTTGGACAAATTCAGGCCCTTCTCAGCAGTTTGGTTAAATTCAAAGGAAATATAATGTTCTTAATGGGAAAGAAACTGCTTGTAAAATTGTGGGGCTGTTTTTGCAGTGTAAGTGCCAGTTCCTGCCCCCAAGTGGAGGTACCCTCAGAGCTGGCTGCACTCTGTTTCTTGGAGGCTCAACCCCGCTTGCCCAGTGAAAGCTGCCCATTTCCTTAGGGTCCTGCAGTAATTAATTATTCATTGTCTTTCCTGTCAAAGGCAGTGTAGAGGAAAGGAATGTCGTCTTTCAGGAGGCAATGTCTTGAAAATCAAAACATAACTTGCAACACATAAGACACCTACATGATTATCATAATTAATTACTAGTATTTGCTTGCTTTTGAAAGATGAAAACCATTAAATAGTAGATGTCCTTTTCTTTATGAAACCATCACTAACCACATTAAAGGAAGGCATTTTGAAAGTAGAGCTGTTCCATCTTGAGCATCAGCTGTTATGGGCATGCGATGAGTTCAGCTGCTGCAGGTGGGTTTTGGTCGGTGTAGGAGTGAGGCATGAGCTGGAGGTGCTCAGCACCCGGGTGCTGGTCGCCTTCCACCAGCAGCACAAATGGAACAGGCTGTGATGGAAACGGCTGTGAGCCGTGATGAACGCACAAGTTTAATTCTGTATGCACTAGTAAACAAAGTACAGCCTTGATATTCGTGACTGCTGAGTTCCAAAGGGGAATATGATTTTTTTTTCTTTTTTTCTAAGGAAGATGCAGTGATCCCTTGCAGAATTGGGGGTGAAATTCTGCCCTCTCACAGAATGGCCCCTCATGGGGGATTCCCTTATCCAAGTGTACAAGCAAGGCATCGTTATGGCTTGTTCACTCAGCGTGAAAAGGTTTTGAATAAGAAATACAGCTATTTCTTGCTTTATCATCCTGCATCTTTCATTAAATGGCAGTTATATTTATTTTATATTCCTTTGCTGTCTCGAGGTGAGTGGAGCTCCTCAGTGGTGTGTTTAAAAAGGAGTGAAGCGGATGCAGGCGAGGGGCAGGGCGCAGCAGCCTGTGCCAGGTGCCCGGGCAGGTTGGCTGCAGGGACGTGCACGCAGCATGGGATGGTGGCCACAGCCCAAGGGCTCCGCATCGCCAGAGCAGGCGCTCACGGCGCAAAGGGCTGGACATTTTACAGCTCTGTTCCCAGCGACAGTGCTTTGGCTCTGTCCTGTTGTGCATTTTCAGGGGAAAAAAGGACCTATTTTAGTTGGTGTCAGTAGTATTGATCTCTCCAAGCAGAAATTAATGAAAGCGTTTCTAGCTTTTACTGCTTCAGGGCTTGCTGTTGAGAAGAATAAAACATTTGCCTGTTTGTAATTCTGTCTGCAGTTACTTCTTACAGCAATACATGCCCATTTGTGCCTGCCTTCCTTTCTCCCTGCATTTTAAATGTATACACTTAAAAGACCCTTGGTTGTGCTTTGGAAAAGGATGTTTAATGCTTACTGTTGAGTGAGATAATTTCTGATAACACAAGCAAGCAGTTTAATAAATAAATAAAGCTTAAATTTTGCTGTCCTCCAAGTGAGGCTGAGTGCTTGCAAAAATGAGTACAGCACAAAAAATGCTACTTTCATTGTCCTGATACAGCTCTCATTTGTTTTGGCCTCCTTCAGACTGGAGACAGGTAGATTTTTTTGCTCTACCTGGCAGGTTATGAAACTCATAAGTTTTTGATGATTGTTTTCTAAGTGGAGTGCAACTTCTTATTTTTAAGTGTCATCTCTACAAATGCCTAGCAACATCTGGGGATGTATAGAGTGAACAGCTCCCAAATCAGCCCTAAGGTGATATATTCAGCAATTTCCTTGACCTTCTTCCATTTCCATCTTTTATTTGAAGTGTGTGCCCAGGACAGCGGCTCCACGCTTAGTTTGCGTGGGCCGCGCCGGTGCCCGGAGCGTGGAAGCAACGTCCGTGCTGCATCGCCAGCTGGTCGCGTTGGTGCAAAGTCCCTGTTCCGAGACACGGAATGATGAGTGCCTGCTCACAGTGCACACTGAAATATTGGAAACTACGCTATATTAATGGCATGCGTCAAATTCTTATCCCTATTTTATAATAGGGATACCCTAGTGGGGAATACTGCCTTGCGGTATTTTACCTGACTGTCTCCTGCACGTTTTGCCGCTGAAGCGGGACGGGTAGCGAGGCAGCTGCCAGATGTGATACTTGTGGGTTTTTCAGCTGTACAATTAACTCCTTTGCTTGGCAAAACATTCGGACATTGAACAGTGTGGTACAAGAGGCATTGCGGAGCTTTGATTTATAGAGAGCCAGCATGGCTCTCCCTTGTTCACGGCGCGTGGCTGGCACTGGTTTGCTGCTGTGCTGGCAGGCAGCGAGTGTCCCTTGTGTCCTTGTGTCCCTGCTGCGTTACCTGCAAATCCCACTTGGTGTGGGAGGGGGACTTCATGGGGGCCATTTTTTCATTAACTTAGTGGAAAATGGGGGAATAACAAGGGATAGATGCTTTGCAAACCTTAGCCCGTATTCCTGCTGTTCACTGGAACCTGTCATTTATTTTGCCCTTGGCACACCTATGTGGCCAAGCACAACCCAAAAAGCTCTACTTGCAGCTCTACTAAAGCAGAGCAGGTGAGGGTGCCGTAGCCGCTGGTTCTTTGCCTCTTGTAAACGCTGAGGTGTTTCCAGCCTCGATATTCCTCAAGTATTCCCTGAGCCTCCAAGCAATTTCCCTCCTATAGCCACAAAGGCATTTTGTAGGGGCAGGCGGCGGGACGGGGCAGCCCTCGCTCCAGGTGCCGCAGTCCCACTTCCTCGGGGAGCGCCTGGGAAGCCTCGCTCTGGATCCTTAGCAGTCTGTTGCAGGTGGGAAGCGCCTTCCTTTTCTGCTGGCCTCTCACTTGGGGCAATATGAGACTGCAGACTTGTACAGGAGGAGACCTGTTCGTGTTTCACCAGGAGAGGCTGCAGTTATTAGCCTGGGTTATCTCCCTTGCCTTGCTTCCTACCAGCAGGCTGGGGAGCAGGTTTCGCCAGGGACTCATAACTCTCTCTGCGGTTCCCCTGCTCAGTTGCCCACTTGGTCTTAAATTTTCCTGCTTCAGGTATTGGTGTGATAGTGGGTATCAGCTAAACCTCTTGTGCTGCCTCTTCAGCAAGCACAAGTGCTGCATGGGCTAACAGCCTGTACTCACCGGGTACGTCTACTGTTGTACATGTGCTGTTTTCCAGTTAAGGGTGCTGGTATGCTGCCTGTTCGTGGTAAAGAATGATGGCAGAAAGGATTGCCCTGAATAATACAGGAACTCTTGAGTCCTAGAAAATGCAAAGCTGTTGATAAATCTATTGCAGCTGTGACAAAAATGAAACAAACTTAAAAATACGACTTTGGCATTTTACCAAAGATGAATAAATAATTCCTAATAGAAGCTAACTCATGTCATATTTCCACTGAAGATCTGTGTTAATTTCTGGTTCCACAAGGAACAAGCTGAGGTGCCCCCAGCACCCTGGCTGGAAGGTACCCCCGGGGCTGCCTGCCCGGGGCCGCTGCTGTTTGTTGTTCTGCACTGGTGATTGCCAGTGCTTCTGTTAGACACCGTGTGTGCTGTGTGCGTGCACATGTGTGTTTGTGTAGGCTCATGTATTCACTCAGTTTTGTAATGTGCCTTTTATTTTACAAAATGGATTATGTTGATGATGAAACATTGATGCCAAAGGAGCTTATGGATTAATGCAGACCTTGGCTCTTAGACCACTGGATTTTTGGTTTTGTGGAAGCGTAGGTACTGTCAGGGTGCAAAGCCTTGCATCCTCAAAAGGGAAAATCTGTGTCGTCCCTGCCATGATCAGAGTGTGCAGTCTAACAAGTTACTGATGCTGGATGTGTTTTTAAAGCTCAAGGAAAACAGGGTCTTTGAACCTTGCCTGTTGCCAATAAGCTAATCCTTGCAAAATGAAAATTGCCATCTGCTCCTGTAATCAGAGGCAGGCATTTGGGTCCAGCTCTGGTGGATTTGGATCGGGTATTGGACACAGTGCAGGAACATGTGTCGCTCCTGTGAACAGTTGGTTGCTGGTCCTCAGTGATATTACATATGACATCTGGCATATGTAATAATTTAAATTGATATTGACTTTTTAATTCTCTTCTGTTTCCTAAGGAGCCAACAAGGAATATTGCTTCATATTTTTACTTAATGTTAATTTCAAACTATTATTTAAACTGACTACACCATAATATCAAAACTAAAAGCACGATACTACTCTACAGCCTGAATATGTACATTTAAGTTATACACTGGTGAAAGACAGGAACCGACTGTCTACTAGGGAAATCTTGGGGAACAGATTTTCAAATGCTGAGCATCTGCAATTGGGAGTAACATTTATAAACAGTTCACTTCTCTTTCTATGCCAGATTCTTTTTTTGTGAATTTGGATCCACAAGAGAAGCTGAGCTGTAAGCATGTGGCACGTAGCTGCCTTTGGTTTCTCTGCACCGTTCTGCACTACCCTTTGCAGGACGTGGTGGGCTCCTGAGGTGGTACCCCATTAATGTCCCCCCAATTAAAGCTCATACTCTGTTGCTACTTGTAGCATCATCTCTGCATCAAACAACTAATGTCTGCCCAGTGCTGTACCAGCTGCTCTGCTTCTCTGGTTGAAAACATCAGTGAATATAGAGCAGATTTAGAATTCTAGTCATTTCTGGTAGAACATGGTTTCTAGAATTATATTCAGGGACATACAGTAATTCACGTTATTAGGACTTTGATCACTCATCTGCATGCACATCTGGGCTCTTTCTGGGTATGTAGTTGTTCATACAGTTCTGCAATATTGGAGGCACAGCCTTAATGTGACCAGATTAGTACATATTTGGTGAACTCCAGATGCATCCTGTTTATTGATGCAGTCTTTAGACGAGAGCTCTTTCTAATTTGTGCTAAATTGTTGTTTTCCTCCCTGAAGACGAAAAAATACTGGATTTCCTTGGACTGTAGCTACGCTGGGAAAATTGCTGCAATAGCCATTTTGACAGCCTGTGTATTTGAAGTCAAGCTGGCAGCTACCCAGTTTTATACAAAATTGCAATGATTAGTTCTCTGTTCCTTTTATGGGAAACCTTTTCCATTTTCTTAGGCTGCTAGTTTTCCAAGCAGTGTGTAGGTTTTTGATATCTTGGAGAAAAAAGCCTGCTTGTTCTAGGTCACTTCAGACGTAGACTGTAGGAAGCAGTGGGAGAGAGGGAGTAGTTTCTGCTCTTGTGCTCCCTCTTCTAATTCCTAGAATTTTGGGAAATAGCACTAAAATCTCATGGGATTTCTCAGTGAATTTCACAGCTTTATTTGGTCTCTGCTGGAATGGAGAGAGGCATGAAAGGGGCGCAGCAGAGTCCCTTTAAATGAATGGCTGCAAAAGAAAGGCAGCTTCTAAGAAACAAATGTTCTGCACAGCTTTCGATGAACGCATGCTGCGTTTGTGCCAGGGATGGGACGAGGGCACTGGCTGCCTTCTCCTGCCCGCAGCTGAACCCTTGGTGCCTGTGGGCCTGGACCAAGTTCAGACCTCTCCATCCCCACGGCCCCAGTGCCGGGACCTGGTGCTGCTCCCTCAGCGGAGCACAAAGAGACAGCTCTACGGGTGTCCACGTGCACATACCTGCATCTGTTTAATGATTCTCTAGAACATCTTTTTAATAGGGTGTGGCAGCATGGAAGATTGGGGTTATTTTCTGGAATACTTGATGCCTCAGGAAGGATGCAGTTTTACTTCAGACCATTCCTTTGTAAGGCTGCTTGTCAAGAAAATGTGTGTGTCATTAGCAAGGTGTTTCCTTTAAAAAATAGGGTTAGGGAAATGATTTATCCATTGTGACACACTTTATTCTGCAAAATGGGCCACACAATTTTGCGAAGACAATGCTAAGTGCTTTCCTTCAGAAGCATTACAGCTTAATGCAGGCTTTCAATGTATCTTAAAATAACATAGTCTAGTTATTCTGCGTCTGCAGTGGCTTTGTGCGTGGAAGCAGGTCGGGAACTGCCCTCCTCTGCCGTCTGCTCCTTCCCAGGGCCTTTCCCGGCCTGCAGCACGATGCTCCCGGGGCCCGGTAGCCCGAGTGTCCCCTGGTTCCGTGTGCGGCCCCTGCAGAGCCCGGCGCAGCGGAATGAGCTGGGGCTGCCAGCGCCACTGCCCCAAAACGGGGCGACGACTCACCTGATGCAGTGAGACGACATTCATTGGATGTTTTTATTGTTATTAAAAGGAAAATCTTTAGCCCCATTACGCCATTTTAACTATTGTGTAAAGCATTTCATTTTAATAATGTACCTTAACTGCCTTTATTCCCAGTTGTGTGAGTGTTTGAGTGTTTAATGCAAGTAAGATCAGCCACTTTGCAGAAAGCTGCAGTGGCCTGACCAAAAGCACTGCTGTGTTGATGGCGATTGTGCTTCACGTTTCTGGATGTTATACTTTCCTGATGTGCCTCCTGTGTGTTCCCGGATGTACATGTGAGCTACTGTATTTGGAAGAAAAATAGTATCGTGTTGCCGTCTGAGAGTCCTGTTGGGCTGTGCTCTTCAAGTGGGAGGCAGTGCTGCATTAGAAAAAACTTCTGACCTAAGATCTGTTAATTAAAAATAAATAGATGCTCTAAGGAAGAACAAATGCTGAAATAAAATGCTTGGCTGGTCTGAGTATGAAGAAAACTTAAAAAATGCCTTCCTCTGTGACACCACAGTTCGAAAGGGAAGAATTGACTTAGTTCTTTGTAATTTGTACATCTGGTAACTTGTTAGAGTAATTAAATGCTAGTATAAAAAGGAGATTAAAAGCATTGCTTCCTTAAGGATTATTTTCAGCTACTCAAGGTCAAAAGTAAATTATAAGTAATGTAACTGAGAAGTTGAATCTTTCTGGCTGGATAAATGTCACAATGAGAAACTGTAACTCAGCTTTCTATATTTAAACATCTCATTATATCTGAGGCCATTGAAAGGCACATTAGGATCCAGAGAGGTGACACACAAGGTCTTGTGTTGAAAATCCATCCTTTAATTATTTTATGGAGGTTAATGCTTATGTATTAGAGTGGTAGCTTCATCTTGGTGATGAATAATAGGTTTCAGTAGAAATGAGTTTAATGGAAAATTAATAAAGCAGCATAGGATAGCTGAATTGCATATGAAGGCAAGTGATGACGTTAATGTGTTTTAGTGTTGCTTTAAAGGAGTTTATATTTTCAGCAGTTTTCCAGGAAGTAAAACCGTTTTGTCTGCTGTTATATCCTCTGTTCCTGGTTAGATTTAGCTTTTTTCTTTCTCCCCATGTATAAGCATTGCAAGTGTACTTTACTGGTAAATAGACTTTGAACCGAAATAGCCACTTGTTCCCCGGTGGAAGAAACATGACAAAATGCTCCCTTCCCATTCATCCAAAAGCACGAAATCTAGCAACACTAATGTATGTTTTTGTGCTGCTGGGGGGTGTTTGTAGTCATGTGCACATGGAGCAACTTGGCTGCAGCAGGTTTGGTGTCCGGAGTCAGCGGCACCAGGGCAGAGTGGTCGGGATCAGACTGACTCTCTGGTAACCTGAATCCCGGTGGCAGCTTAAGGCAGAGACTTGATTCCAACTTGCTTGTTCTCATAGTTGTTTGATTAGTTCACGTCTTAAACTCATCTTCTCTTATGAATACAACATCTCTGTTTTCATGGGGGTTTTTGTTACTGTTTTGGGTTTTTTTTTTTTTTTTTTGCTTATGAGTCATTATAGCTTTAACTTACGAAGAAAACTGAAAGCTTGAGGGAATTGCGTTCATGTTTCTGTTTCTTATGTGCTACTATTGAATAAGAAGCAGAATGTGTGTGGAGTGAACAACAACATATTTTTTTAATAGCATGATAGCTTATATTTCTGACTAAAACATTCTGGTTAATTAAAACTCAGTATGATAAGCGTAGAGCTTGTTGAGAGGAGAAAAACCTGCCTTGCAGGGAAATTGCCTTTTTTTTTTTTTTTTTCTAATACTTTTTTCTTCATCAGCTCTTGTATCTCATTAAAATGGATACAGAAGGAAAAATAATTCAAATTAAACCTGGCATTCCCAGATAATCTGTGACACACCAATCCCAAATGTGACTTAATATGACCAGTTTTATGGATAGTGTCAACTACCCATAGGGCAGTTATGGGTAGTGGCATGAAACATGTCCTAGTAAAATGTAGTCAAAACCTACACCGAGTAGACAGAGCTACTTGTGCAGAGCCTCCTGTCCTCTGGATCATGCTGGCAGATTTTGCACTCAAACCACTGTTGCTTCTCCAGATGTAGAAGAGGTCCATCTGTTATACTAGGGTCTGAGAAGCTGTGTTAATTCACAATTTCTCAGTTTTGAGATAATCACAAGGGGAATGGGGAGGGTGAGCCATCTCCAAACCAAGTTTAGGGCAGAATGGGGCAAAGATAGCTGTTTTAACGTGCACGTTATTGGAGCTCGTGATGGAAATGCTGCCCTGTCCAGACATCTCCTCTCCACCTGTCATTACTAAAGCTAGAAATGCAGAAAGAAAGTGATCTCTGCCATCGCTAGAGCCATAGGTGGGCTGTGATTAGTGATCAGAGATGGAGACAAGATTAAATATATTCTGCCTTTTCGGTTTACAGTGGTTTTGTGCCCCCATAACCTGTTGTGATTTGGCTGTGTTTGTGAGCAAGGCTAGATCAGCTAGCTGCTTCTGCCCGTACAGAGGCAGTGATTTTAAAGCCTGGGTATGTTCTCGTGAAGGAAGTGCAGCTCCCGTAGAGAAAGGTCTTTATTAAAACCACGTTTCCAGGCCGCTGCTGGAGGTGTCTGGGCTCTGTGTGGCGCAGGCTGCGGCTCCACGTCGCCTGCTGTGCCGCTCTGTGGGCCGTGGTGCGTGAGGGTGGGCGCCGGCACCAGGGCCGTGGGTTGCAGCTCGCCAGCCCCAGGCACTGCGGCCCTGCCCGAGCAGCAGCGCAGCCTCCACGCGGATCCGCCCAGCTCGGGTGCTCCCAGTGCCGCCATGGCCCGCAGGGAGGAAGGTAAAGCCGCCCCTCAGTGCCCTCCCTCCCCACTTGGCTTCCCGCTCCCTCTCGGCCCTTGCCACAGTGCCTGGGTGCTTTGGCTACGCCAGGAGAGAGCAACTTGTCTTGTTAGAAGCTGGGTGCGGAGTGTTTATGGGGAGCGTTTATGAGTGTTGAGGCATCGCACCCCTGGTCTGGGTGCTGGGGACGGTGCTGGGAGTGTTGCCACGTGCAGCTCCTCAGCACGGCACCCAGGGGGCCTCCGCAGCTCCGCCAGTGTCTATGCACTGTTCCAAAGCTCTCATCTCCCTTTTTAGTACTGTCTTTCAGTTCTGAGGTGCAGCCGTGTGCTCCTAGGCTATCATCTCGGCACGTACTCTCTGGGCAGCCCAGTGAAGTTCCTTTTTCTCAGGGCCTCGTCCACAGTCAGGATATAGCTGTTGATCAGATCCTTCATCTCTGGGGTGAATGGCTCAAAGCCCTTCTGCTTAGTGCCTGAGCGCTTGAAGTTCCCATCCCGGTTGTTTTCCACGCAAAGCAACCGGTCTTCTGTCACTGTCATGTTCAGGAACGCCACCATCTCCTTCAGTGTAGGGATGAGGCTTTGCTTTAGGTCCTCATAGTGGATGACGAGCAGGCGTTTCCCATACTTAAGCCAGTCCAGAACATGGGACGCCCACCATGAGGCATAGCTATTCACAAAATCGGGCCATTCTAGGGGGAAAACGGGAGAACAAGACAGCATTAGTCATGCTGTGCTTTAACATGTTACTTTGGTACAAGGTGATAACTCTAATGCTGATCTAAGCTTTGGGTAACCTAAATCCTTTCACCACTGTGGTTCGCCTGCCTTTTAATCCTCTTTTCAAATGTAGCCTGAGAAAATGTAGCCTGCTTTATCTGTGCATGGATATGCAGCATCCAGCACGATGCTGCCATGCTCCTGGCTGGGGCCACACGTGCTCCTGATTTCAGATGTGCTGCTTATTTACCACCCCGCGCTGGGAAGATCAGGTAGGAAATACGATTAACAAGGAAGGTTCTCCTCTTCCTGGCCCATGGGAGGCACTTGGGGGTCATCTGCCAGGATTCTTGGGACATAATTTACGGATTGTTTTTCTGCCTTTGCCATGGGCTTAGTGATACCTCAGTGTCTTGCGCTTGCTGCTTCTGACCTTTGGTTTAATTTTCTGAGGGCTGAGATAGACCTGGCTGAAGCTGTGCTTGGGAATGATGCCTTACCTTTGCTCTTCCAGTTCCTGTCTGTTGCATAGCCCAAGTGCCCGGCGTATTTTCTGTTGAATTCTGCCATCAGTGACTTGTACGGGTTCCTTATCAGCAAGATCGCAGAGTCAAACATCTCAATGTCTGTCTTACTGCTTTCATGTGTTTTCACACAGATGGTCCTTCTGCTTCTCCAGTGGTCCTTTTCTCCTTTAAAACCTGTTTGATAAGGACAGGATGATTTTTTTTTTCACTTGGAAGGGTGTCTGTGCCTTTCACATCGTAAAACATAGTGTAAAATGTTATGAGAGCACTACTTGGATCATCTAGGACCCGTGGCTAGGGCTAGAGTTTATTCTTGGCCTTGCCTCTGACCACTACAAGGCATCTGTGTTTTACTTGGCTTGGGGTCCTCTCTGCATGTCCTCTTTGCCCCTGGCCACAGCGGGACTTTGCCCCTGGCTGCAGCCTGCAGCTGCTGCACCTGCTTTCAGCGGGGGCTGTGCTGGAAGCCAGGGCTTCCTCGTGCGGGTGGGAGGTCCTGGGCCCCTCGCTGCGGACAGCGCTGCCCTTCACAGGGGTGCTGTGCCGCTTGTCCTGAGCATGGTGGCCTCTCAAGCAGTGCTAGCACTTAAACTTATCCCACAACTCCCATGTGCTGCCGAAGGGTCTTGCTCTTGGTGTTCAGCCTGTGCGTCTTTTGGGATGTTCGTTCGCACGGGAGCTGCGTGTGCACCTGCACAGTGAGACCACAGCAGGTGACCTGCAGATTGTGCAGAGTGCTATTGTGGGAGTATCTGCCTGTCAGGCTTCACATGCTGTCTTCTAAAGTGTCTGCTGTCACCCATCACATGAGAGACTCATTCCACTCATTCCAAAGATATATTTAAGGTTTACCAGATGTGATGATAGTGACAGCCTGTTTCATTCTAAACAGGAGAATGTCAGAGCAGGTAAAGGGCCATGTCCAAAATGCTTTGCTTCCCCACTGCTGGGAACGGTACCTTTGTTATATAGGGTGCCATCAAAGTAGTAGCTGCCTGTGTAGTATCCGGTGGCATGTTCTATCAAGTGACGAGCCCAGGTATTCCCAGCCCCAGGAAAGCTAGACAAAGCAACGAACACTTTGGATTTTGTGGTTAAGAACTTCCTGTCGGTGCAGCGGGTGTCTGCGGAGCACAGGAGAGATTTTTACTGTTAGCATTGTGACTTTTTAATAATCCTACCAAGAGCTTGTGATTACAGGGTCTATTTCAGCTTTTTTATACTTTTATCAATACAAGGTATCAATTTGAATCTGGTTGTGAGTCAGCTACTTCCCCAAATTAATTCATCCATAAGAGGCTGAAGAGATTATCCTCTGGAGAGGTTTTTGCAGGGTTTGTGTTAGGACATGCTTTATTGTTGGAAGAGCAGCTAACTATTGGATTTGCCAGCAAGTCCTGATAAAAGGCCTTTGATGCCTGTTTGTCACCTGCTGTTTGCCGGCAGGCTGGCTCCTCAGCGAAGGCTGGAATGTGCGTTGTGCCTCCAAACTGCTGGGGAAACTCTCATGCTGACGTGAGCTTGAGTTCACTTAAACCTCTTAGGCTGTGATTTGCCTCAAAAAGGCCTAAGACAGTTAAAACCCAAATTCACAAATTCAGTGGGGACTTGACACCTGCTTTTCATGTGTGCTTTTGAAAATCCCACCCTTATTTCTCTGGGTGCCATCCAAAACAACATAGTTACAAGTAGCAGTTTAGTGGAACTAGATGCATGTGCGCAGGTAGGATGAGGGTGGTGAACGGGAATGGGAATTGGAGCAGGGTCTCTATTCCCTACCACCCTGTGGATGCTTTCCCAGACTGTGCCTCATGTACTTCATCTGCAAAACAACTGACTTTTCCCGCCGTGAGGCCGTGTTGCTTAATGAAAAGATATTGGGAAAATACTTGGAAAAACACTTTTATCAGGGGAGGTGCAAGAGGGATGGATAAGAGGGCATTCTGCGCTCCTGCCCGTACGCGAGAGCCATCGTTGTGGCTGAGGCCTGTGGGGCCTTGCCCGTGCTGAAGCCACGGCCTACCTTGCACGGGCGTCTGGTAGACCAGGCAGTGGGTGCCGGCCGCCGCAGCGCCCGCTCCGCTGCCGTTGTGCCGCCGCAGGCAGCGCGGGCCCTCCGCGCCATCGTGCAGCGAGAAGTGCCGCGTGGGGTAGCCGCAGTAGCACTCGGCGCCTCGGATCACCGCCAGCGGGAACTCCTGCCGAAGGAGAGCGTGTCAGGGCGCGCGCCGCCGCGGGCCTCAGCACGGCCGCCATGAGCGTGGGGAGGTCGGTGGGGAGCAGAGCAGTGTCTCGCCTTTGCCTGTAAAGCTTGTGCTTCATGTTCTATAACTAGAATATCTGAGTGTGTTTTCTATTTAAAAAAAGGTGACTCCGTAATATTCCTGCAGGACTTAGTGCAGAATTTCACCCAACATCATCAATGAAGCTGTAGTTCTTATTTATCCTCCAAGTCTGCATTGGGAATCAGATGCTGTGTCTTAAACCTCCATTTTTAGACTCTAAATTGAGCATTTGGCTGGCAGAAGGTTTAACTTGCTTAGTTGGCTTCATCAGGATCTATGAAGGAAACCTGTCCTAAAACTTAAAGCATTAAGGGGAGAATGGGAATTCAGACCCACTAACTACTGCATCTTTTAGAAGAGAAGACAAGCCCTAGAAAACCACTCATATCCTAGTATGCCTTGTAGACATACCGGGTGAAGCAAATATGAGAGTTACTGCATTTATTTTTGGGAAGAGCATTGAAGAACAGGACACCAAGTCATTTTTACTGCCTGTGTCTAAGGAGTTGCGCTGACTGCCCATGTGGCTCTGCATGAGGAAGCAGTGGTACCCTGAAATCATGCTTGTGAACCGTGAAAATTTCTGGCTATGAGGAATGAGATGTCAGTAAACTTATAGTGCACCTTTCTAATGCAGCTGCAATATTGCTGCTCTGTTGAGAAATGAAGTGATGCTGCAGGACCAGGGCCAGGAGCGTCTGTGAGATAGGAAGGAGAGGAGAGATCTTTGTCCTCAAAGAACTCCTGCCTCCTGTGGTATGTAGAAGAAGCAAATAAATGGTCTCTGGGGCTGAAGAACTGGTGATAAGGAATAAATCCGTGAAGGTCAGTTTAGTGCAGTATGAGGAAACATGAGGTCCTTTACTAATGAATCTCGATTTTTCTTTACCCAGGCATGCAGCTTCCTGCTCAAATTATGCTAATAATAATGAAGAGAAGTTATAGAAGGAAATGTGTGCTGATTATTTGCAGAAGAAATGTGCAATTGCTTATGCGCTTTACAGGAAAAGCACACTTATTTTTCGGGTGAAATTGGCATGAAAATTAAGCCTTTCTCATACTGGGAAGACTGTGCTTGCTTTTGCTTGGGTTTCCAAGGTGTCCCAGATGAGTAGATCAGAAGTGTGTGTGCCCTGGCATGCAGGGGCAGGCTCAACTTCAATGACAGAACGGTTGCAAGAAGCTCAGGGGGTTATTTGAGCACAGAGCATTGAACTCTGCCTATTCCGTATCAACACTTTTTGCCTTTTAAAAATCTTCTGGAGTCTAGAAGCGCGTGACAGAACTGCTGAGCAGCTTATCTCCTGCTTTTCCCCCACGCGCTTCTCCTCTGATAAGGAGTCAAATACAACACGTGCCATCTGTGCCCAAACGGCCAACGTTTGCTTAGTGAATGAGATATGACATTGTCAAAAACTGTTTACGGATTTGATCCAAAGGCAAAATATTTCTATTTCTGCCTGCAAATAGAAGTTTTTCCCTTAAAATGAAGCAGCGTTGTTCCATTTGCGAAATGAGTAAGTGACCCGGCCCTCAAGCCATAACCTATGGCCCTAGCCATAACCTAGAATAAAAATGTACCAGTTTTGTGCTACTTGGCATTTATAAAGTGTTTAATTATTTTGGAAGGTTGGAGAATTTATTAAGAGATAAATCAAATATTTCTTTATTCCTGTGGGAGGAGGGGAAAAAAAAGTGGTGTTGCGGTGGGGAGAGTGTCTGACGTAGCTGCGTGAAGGTGGGATCCTGAGTGTTTCTCCGTGGCTGTGTGCCCTCCAATACAGGCTTACTGTAGGCATTGGGACCCTAACCACAGAACATGGAGGATGGACTTTGCTCACTCCCTTTCCTATTTTAGGAATATTATTTGGCCTCTCTCACCCTAAAAGTACAAAACTGATTGTGAAGGATGGGGACAAATCATGCCCTTACCTCATTTCAGGAAATGTTCCTTCAGCAACCGTAAAATGACACTTCTTTGATCAGGTAGCTAATTTAAACGTGGCACACGCAGTGCCTTTTTCATGTCAAATGCTTGTATATTTGTCAATTGCAAAGAGAAACCAAGATAACAAGAATTGCCGCTTTCACCTCCCCACTCCTTATTTCTTCAGTGCTGCTGACTTTAATATGATGGCAATTTTTAAATCAAAGGAAGACCTCACCTTTAACTGTTTGAATTGTTTTGTTTCATCAAGTATATTAAACTGTCAAACCTCATTTCTACATTTGCAGAATGACTGGGAAAATTCAGATAATAATGTTGCTTTATTTACAACATAAAGGTTTCAGCACCATGTCTTGATCCTGAAAATGCAAAGCATTTTTCAGTTCTGTAGGAGATATCTAGGAGTTTATTTCCATAACAAGTAAATATGCATGTCTTTTCTTTCTCAAAACCAGAGGAGAAAATGCTTTCAGCAAGTGTGCTCTGATCCTTGTAAAAGCACAAGAATAATTGTGGGGAATGCACCACGGCCCTCCGTGGCAGTCCTAAGCACTATGAGCTCACTGATTATTCCGCAGGTGTGCCAATCTGATTGTGGCATGTGGACTGATTGCAAATAATATATTCAATCCTGTCTTCCCATCACTATTTAATCAACAGCTTAAAATCCATCCATTTTCACTCATTTTGTGAATTTATGCAAGTCCCAACTGATAGTTGGGACTTCAAGCAAATACATATCTTTTTAACTGCAGAACTAGTCCACTTCAAGTTCCACACACGTAAATCTGCCTTTCACTTTAACATCATAGTTTAAGTGCTGTAACGAAAGCAATCATTCTCCAGTAGCAAGATAATGTGATCATTCAATCACTGTTTCTATTAGATTATATTCAAATTATGGATTCCCGATAGATTAAAAACACACCCTCATTACTCTGCTAAATTCCTTTCCTGCTCCTTTACTAACTTTCCTAAGACAAAGTTATAACTTTTCTCTTAAAGTGCCTAAAGAATAAGACGGTGAGGGGCTACTCGGGAAAGGAAATGTCTTTCTCAGGTGAAAATAACGTTTGGTTCATTTAAGACTGTGTGCGGTCACTTTGCATGAAATCTAGATGTCATTCTTCAAGGTTCCGTTGGCACAGATGTTCTAAGAGCAAAGAATAAATCATCCCTTGAATATGTATAAAAATACTGGCTTGTTCTATGTTGCTGTCTGTTATGGCAAGGGGCATGTCCTTGATGTATCCTGATCCTGAATTAATCCCCTCTCACTGCTCGAACAAAGTCAGTGGGCCTGCGGTTGTTGCAGCAGCTGAGGAGCTGGCCTAGTTAGGTTTGTTTTACTGTTTCAGAATGAATTCTAACTGAAGCCTCTGGAAACATTCTCTTATTTCTGCAACGGGATTAGGATCAAAATCCTAGTAGTCTTTTGTTAAAGGGTAAACAATAACACATAGCTGCATCCAGACTCCAGAATGACAGGTCTGCTTCTGAAGTTGCTAGTTTGGCATATTCTTGAAGAAACACCCTTGTGGATCAAGATGTTGATATTCTGTGCTCGGTGTAGTGTTGTTTTAGTCTTATATACAACTACATAGAATAGCTGACTATTAAAGGGGCTGATTTTTTTTTAAAGAAACAAGAAGTGGGGAGGCATTAATTCAAATGGTGAAGGCTCATCTCATCTGGGATTCAGGTTGGTTAATAGATCATATATGACAATTATGGCTTCTGGCCAAGGGACCTGGCAGAGAAACACTTCCCTGGCTGTGTTATGGGGTGATAATGGGTTGCTATTAAACCATGTCATCACTATGTTAATTAAGAAAAAACGATAATTAAGGGTATTCAGCATGTTTCATCTAAAGTTGCTACCTCAAATTCATTCTTCTGATGCTTCCACACTCCCACTGCAGTTGCATAAAACAATTTGCAAGAATAACAAACAAATATGGTGTGTGCAGTTGTGTTTAAGTCTCAAAGAGCAAAAGATTTATTTTAGCTTTTAAGTATTCAACTAGTCTCATTAAAAGGCCTGTTAGCTTAACCTGAATGCTTGAAGTTGATGATTCTGTTACCCATAGTATGCTGTACTAAAATGACAAGGCTTTCTGGATTTCATGATTCATAGGGTCTATGAAGCTGGGCATCTTCTTTTGAAGGGAACAGAATGAAAACCAGGACAAATGTTTATAATCTACTGGAACAGTTGTAGTATCACATGAAGTTAAAGCTCAGTCTCATCCTGTACCAGCCCTTGTTTGCATTGACTTACTGACAGTTTGTGTACACTGTAGTTCTTCCTTCATTTTGCATCTTATCCTCACTTACTAGAGCATCAATCACTGAGGTTAATGGAGTTACTTTTATGGGGGAGAGATTTGAATGAAATTGAAATCTGGCAGTTTGATCTTAGTGTTTTTTTCCACTTCAATCTGATTATTTGTAGAAAGTACACACCAAAAATGAAATGTGGCCTTTTTCCCAAAGCACTTGCAAGCCATGTTGCAAGTTTCATTGAAAATTTCTAACACAGATTTCACAAGTTCTTCCATTCTGCATTCTTCATCCATAACTAATCCCGCTAAGTTGCTACATCTGTGCCAGCTGAGGCATGCAGAAAATCACATTGCCACCACAGAAACATTTCAGTAAAAAAAATAAAAATAAATTGGAAGGTGTGAAATTGCAAGAAAAAGTGTAATTCTGGTATTTGTGCTGTTGTGTAGCATTTTGCTAGGAGATGAAGTGGTATTACACTCCTGTTAGGCTGCCTGAACCTGTCTGGGTCAAACTCGCTTTCGGCTCAGATGTCCACGGCCTGACTGATAAATTGAGAGGACAAACTAAGGTGTCCCTTTAGAGCAAGAGCTGCCCAAGGACAGGTGGGTGCTGTCGTGTGCCCAGAAGGCAGTATCGCATGTGAGCTTGTTGACTGCTCCTGGGCTGCTGCCAGCTGGCAACAAGCAGCCCAAACCCAGCACGTCTCAGATGCTCCTCCCGGCTGGCTAACCCTCAAAGCAGAGCCAATGCTCCTGGCGTGGAAAGAGGCTTGTAAAGAAGATCCAGGGAAGCTCCCCTGCTCTAGGAATGCTTACCTGCTAGAATAGTTCTCTTGCAGCTATTTTTTAATTAAGATTATATACTGAGGGTGCTGAAGCTGTTTTTAAGGAGGGCAGATGAAGGTACATGCTGATCAGTAGGGGAGCAAAGTCAGATCTGTGATCAGCATTCCTGCTTGGAACACATCAGAGCTGTTTCTCCCAAGGCCTCCTTTCTGCAGCACAGCTGCTGCTGCAGGTGGGCTTGAGGTGTACGGGGTGGTGGTCCTGCTGCAGCAGGTGGGTGCCCAAGGAGGCAGCAGGGGCGGCAGCAGGGGTGAGCGGCGGGGCTGGCGCAGCGGGCCGGGAGCGGGGAGCTGTGAGCCGCCGTGCGGCGCCTCCCCGGGCCGCCTCTGCTGTCGGGTTGAGTGTCACCGGGAAACAGAATTGATCCGTGCCTTATATTTGTCGCCGAGAATGGCACTTCTGAGCATCACGTGTAGTGGCATAATTCTGATAACTTTCCTTCCCACCTTCCCCATGCAAGAGCAACTGGACCAGATACATCACTGGAGACTTATTCTGATGAGTTTTGTCCTTCCGGAACTCATTTACAAATTCAAAGCTCTAAGGTACTAATTTTTCCTATTCCCTTAATAGAATAAAATTTAAAATAACACACACACGCAAAGGAAAAAAAAAAAGAAAAAAGGAAGAAAGGATGTGAAATGAGAACTGTTCTTACTTTCTTGGAGCAAAATTCAGAGCACATCTCCACCGTCAAATTGGGCTGTATCAAAGAGGCTGGAAAGATGTCTGTTAAATTTTCTGGAGCTCTAAAACATCCTCGATAGATAACATTCCTCCCTGCAGGGATATGAAATAGGTTTCTCTTGAGAAAACAATGTCCATAGTATCCTACCGCCATGAACAATATTTGGTTCAGAAGCTAAAAAATAAACTTTATATTCCAAATACTTTAGAAATAAGAGAAACCTTGATATACACTAGAAAATCGTGTTCCAAATCCCATGGCATTGAAAGGAGCATATGCCTTTAGCTTTGTACTGACTGCTAGAAGTAGGGCTGCAGCAAAGAGTTTAAGTTAAATTCCACCAGTGGAGGGCATTGCTATTGTTTGCAAGTCCCAGTTTTCTTTTGAGGATGTACTTTCCCCTGAAAGGCTTAAAAACCCTGATAAAAATCTACAAAGCTTCCCCTGATCTGCACAAGAAAAGGAATGGAATTTAAATGAATTCAGAGAGCCTCTACAGGGACTCACCTTCCAGCACAGCTGCTGGGGTACTGAGATATCCCTCTTCTCTTCCCATTCACTAGCTTTCCTTTCAGGGCAAGGGAGTTTGCTGCATCCTTCAAAATCTAAAGGAAGCTTTTGTGAGTTGTTCAGGGAGAAAAGCTTTCCTAAAGTCTTAAGCATCAGTCTGTGATCTCATCTGCTCTTGTATAAATGGCACAGAGCTTGGCAGAGTTGCTCCATTTTTTCATCAGTGTGAGATGAGGATTTGGCCCTAACCCTTGCTACTAAGAGTAGTATAATTCTCCTTTCTGCTCCTAATAAAACCAAACTGCCTCCTGATAAAACCAGATGAAATCCCCCATGTATCATAGAAGCTTATTCCCCCAGGCATAGCAATGGGCTCACATAGGTGAATTGATGATAATGAAGACAGTGATATTGTGTGCCTAGGTTAGAAAAAGAAGAGACTTTGTTGTGCAGTACTTCTGAAATACCTGGAATTTTGGAGGCTTTGCAAAATTGGAAAATATCTTTGTGTCATGGACATTTGGATAAATAGACATGAAGTAATCTGCTAACATCACTTAATAGGGAGACGTGGGTTTGGGAATGAAATAGGTTTTCTGAGTCCTGGTCCATAGCTCTGTTCTTGAGGTACTGCTGCCTATCCTAAGCAATTCTCAACAGAAATGATGCGGGAAATGTGTTGGATAAGCAGAGATAAGGTGCCATTTTGAAGGATGGTTTTGATTCTATGTGAATTTTCTGTTAGAAGGGCCTAGATTATCCTTTGCAAGCCAAAAGCAAATCTCAAAAGCTCCTAATTTACAAGAGTGATTTGAGATTTGTCCTTGGCCATGACTAGGGTGTACCTGGTAGACAGGGGATATGCTCTAGAAATGTGTCTTGCTGCTCTCGGTGCCGTTCTTTGCATCGGGGCGCAGTCTCACACCTTGGAAGCTGGGTTCCCTTTGGGGAAAGCAGAGCAGAGGTGCTGAGGCAGGCACTGCTGCGCTCCGCTCGGTAACGGCCTTCAGCCTATAGAGCTAGTCCAAAAGACAGACTTCAGAGTGCGTAGGGCATTGAGCTGGGGCCCTGGCAGCAGCTGTTCTGCAGTCCAGCCCCCTCGCTGCTGTGGACCTAGCTAACATAGGGTAGCCTGAGACAGTGTATTTTTGGCTATGGGAAGATAAACCTGCATTAGTGTCCCTGGTACTGTATTTACAAGGTATTTCACAGCAGGGATGTGTTTTCGGTTTCGCAGCTTTCTCAATCAAAAATTTTTAGGCCGTTTGATGATTTAGTTTGTCTCCTCTCTGTAACACAGAGCAAAATTCTACTTGTTTACTGCAGCACTCGCCCCAAACTTGAATTCCTGTCAGGAGTGTCTCCCAACCAGTGTGGCATCACCTGAGTGCCTGCACATTCCTGGATTGTTCCCTACCATGTGGGGCTTTCACCGGGTTAGATGCTGCTGCACTTCAGGGGCTACCCACCTCCTTGTTTGAGATTTGCCCTGTAGGTTTCTGTTCCTGAAATGCCTTGATTGACTTGGTGTCTTTTTTGGGCCACTTCCAGGACCAAGGGCGCCAGATCTGCTCTTTGACAGTTGGCAGGTCTGCAACTAGCACAGCACAGGGCAGCTGTGTTTGCGGCATCCCCGTCTGCTGCTCGCCATGGGCCTGAGCCCCCTGCTCCTGCCTGCAGCCCATCGCAGCCCACATCTGTCCTGGGGCAGCCCCTCTGACCAACATAATTAACAACAGCAGCGTAATTTCAGGGACTTGAATTTCTTCTGGAAGACCCCTCTTTCTGACTTCAAAGGGCACTCCAGAAGAACTAGAAACCTTGAGCTGATGTTCATTAATTTTTGTGAACATATGCAGACTGAATAAGATAGATGGATAATTCATCTAGCTTTTTAAAGACCATTTTTTCATCATCCCTGAGACTTTCAAACCCATCTGAGATTTGGGTGCCCAGTTCCAATGAAAAACAATGAGGAAAATTACATCTCCAAATGGTACTTAGAAGCTTTGAAATTCCCAAGCAAACTGGCCTCATTTTGATTCCTCCCAGGAAAGGATATAATGGGCTACAGATAGCACAATCCTCAATACTCACGGGGAAGAAACAAACCATAAATAAGTTATGCCCAGGATACATGCGAAAATGATTAAATTAGAGGAGACAAAAGGTCCATGTCTGTTGTGTGCTATGCTGTATCTTTATAGTGATTTCCAGAAGAGTGTTAAAGAATAGTGATTTCCTTCCTCACTACACTGTCTTTCCAACTTTCTTCCCTGGAGAACTATGCAAGAAACAGAAGCATTTTGTTTGGGGAGACCCTTTAGATATTTCCAAAATGAAAAAATCAATGTACATATCTTTTATTTAGGAGAAGACAGTAGTATGAAGAGGAGAATTCCTTGTTCAATGTGTGCTAGATTAATCTCAATTAATATTTTTGCCCAAGTTATTACTGGGGAAAAAAGGGATTTTTTTTGAAGATTGAAGATTTATTTATATATTTTGTCCAGTCTGACTTCCATTCTTTTGTCCCATGCCTTTATTCTTTTTCTGACATTGCAAGATTATCTAGCACTTACTGGAGGATTTAAATTGACTGCATGCTGGAGCAAACTTTCAAAACAGTTATTAGGGGTAGTTACGTCTTTGGGATTGTCCAGGGCATGTGAAAATAAAACAACTGATGCTAGTTCAGGGGACACCCGTATGAAATCCCTGGAACAACTGTCACAAAAACATTTAGGATTGTATTAAATACTGTCAGAAAGCAGGGTGCATTAACAATTAGAGGGAGAAAGTTTCCTGTAAAACCCAGGAATAATACTGGCAATCCGCCCCTGTATTTCCCAGGGTCTGGGGGAGCCAGTGGCCGGCCCCGAGGAGAGCCCTGGCTGCAGCGGCTGGGAGCGGGATCCCGGCTCGCAGGAGGGCCGGAGCTGCCGGCCCCACTGGGCCTCTTCTCAGGAAAACCCCAGCTGGCTCAGAGTGTTGCAGGTAAAATGCAAGGATTCACCTTATTACAATGCCACATCTGTTTTGTATACTATATATTGTAAATTATGACTTTCACGGCCATTTCAGAGTTACTTCCAAATATGCTTGTTCATCCTGATTAATACTGTCGTTAGTCCCTCAGCTTGCTTATTCCTGCAGGAGTCTTTGAGAGTCAAGTATTAGGTATTACTAAGGGCAAAAAAAAATACAAATCTGGCCCCAGGCCATCATTTGATGACTAATTTGTTAATACTTAAGAAAAAATAAATGTCACCTTTTCCAGTGAAATATGTGCATATATATTTTTACACTGAAAATGTAAACAGTGATGCAAGTCCTGGGAAACCTGCCAATGTGCCTGTCAGCCTGACACTAGCAATTTAGGTCTGTGTACCTTTGATGTATAATTTATGTGTAGCTGGGTAGATTAATGTACAAACTTTACAAAGAAATGAAATATCACCAGTACTGGCAGAACTCGGGTCCTGGTGATAGTACTCAGCAAACAGCATCCATACGGTCTTGTGGGTTTGCCAAGAGTAAAGGCTGCTTAAGTGTTTGGATATTTTAAATGCTTTGGGTTGGCCCAAAGGTTTATCTGCTACGTCTGCTATGACAGCTAATTGGTGAACGAACAGCAAGGAACATCAGATAAAGATGGAACAGAAATCCCATCTCCGGAGGAATGGGAGTCCTGGGGATTGTAGGACCTGCGATCCATTTCTCTGACTTAGAGGTAGAAGTGTGCTGCTCTGGAGAATCTCTGTGTTCTCTCGCTGGAATGCCAATTGTGTTTGTTTAGGACACTTTTAGCTTAAAATAGCATTGATAGGTATATTTTTCTTCAATTATAAAGCACCCAATTTTAGAGTTTTTTCTCAAATGCATAGGTTTGCTCCTCAGTAGTGAATATAGAAGGGATTTACCTGACAGTATCCTGCTGACATTGCTGTCGCTCTGTGCTGTATTTATTTGCTCCCCTGGGGACACTATCTGTGTAGTGAGACAGAGACAACCTGCAGAAACCTCTCGAAAGCACAAGGCAATGAGCAGGACCCCTCGGCGGAGGGAGCCGGTGTCGGCTGGCGGCACAGGGCCACGACGCCCCTCAAGCACCTTGTCCTTTGTGAAAATGGAGCGGGATGAGCAGTGGGAAGCGCCCGCTTGCTTGGGCCGTGGTGACAGTGCCCGCCGTGGCACGAGCTCCGGAGCCCGGAGGGGAGCAGGCTGCTCCGGCCGCCCTGCACTTACGTGGCTTTGCTGCGGCGCGCGGCTCCTCCACCCTGTAGACAGAAAGCCGGTTCACGCCGCCGCACACGGAGCCCTTCTCCCCTCGGCACTCGCTGTTGCACTCCTCGGGCTTGCAGGCCCTGCTCGGCAGCCGGTTTCCACAGTAGCACTCTGCTCCGTACTCTAACCCAGCGTAGGCGTACGCCCTGCAGGGACACCCAGCGAAGCGGCTCAAGCACGTGCATCCCTGCTTGGCGCTAAGTTTGCAGCTGACCAGCTTAGGAACCTGCCCCTCAGAACCAAGCAGACGGCCACAGATTCTAGGCCACAGATTTGGGCTCCAGAACAAAGTGATATTTTTTGGACAGAAAATAAATAGAAAACATATTGCAAGTAGTCATGCTAAAATAAAGAGCCATGGATAGGCAGCAGTGGAAATAGTCTTATTAAAAGAGTTGGAGAGATGCTCTATCCCTGCAGGTGTGAGATAACTGCAGTTTTTGGAGATGCAGTCTCTAACATATGCATGCTTTTTTATGAATCTGGTTCATCTAGTTATCTGAAAAGAAAAATCTTGCAGTGCAAAGAAAAAATCACTTTACCTCTCAGCACAGGCTTCCTGACAGTGAGATACTGTCATTTTTCTTAAGTCATAAAACACGGCTCCCTTCAATGTCCTCTCCCTGGAGTCATCGCTGAAGCAGCCCATGTATGTTCCTAGGAGCATAAAAAACACATCATTAGGCAATGTGCATGTGCCAGAAGGAGGAGAAGGACAGGCATTCCCCGGAGAATTCAGTGCTGCGAATGGCAAGTGGGATGGAGCCAACCCCGCAGCAGCCTAGCCCAGCCCAAGCCTCCTGGCACTGAGCGCTCATAAGTGGTGGTGACAGGATCAACCCAAATGAATGATGGAAAGGAAGGGAAATTTCTCTGTTTTTGCTTGTTTAGACTACTTTAAAGAAGGCTGCCTGTTTCCCCAGAGCCACTGTTCCTTGGGGCTGCGCCTCCCTACTCCTTTCTCTAGTAACACAGGCCAGGTTTCCTCTTCCCACCGTTGCAGTCACAGCGTTCCTGCCTCATATGGACATTTTATTCTTCAAAATGCTCCCATGACACCAGGTCCTTCTCCCCTCCGGCTACCACCTGGTGGTGGCAGCTGCTGCACCCGCATCCCTGCGCTGCATCCAGCACCTGCCCGGGTCCCGCGCGGGAGCCGCAGACGCCGAGGGCAGCAAACTGCAGACACAGCATGTGGGCAGACTCCGGCCTCTGAGAAGCCAGGAGGGGGAAAAGCGGGGCAGACGTCTAAACGAAAGGACACGGTAATCTTTAAAATGGTTTAAAGTTTGAGAAATCTGCTTGGATTTCTCCTAGGTTTTCTTGAAAATCTCTAGTTGAAAATAAGAGGGTACAAGAGAAATATTTTTAAAAATAAATTTCCCATGAGTATGCAGTATTATATTAAAAGCTTATAATGGAAAGATAACTCCAGCCTTAACTAGGGAGCCCTGTCTAGCTATCATATTAAACACTTTCTCTACAGTGCCAATGAATCTCTTAAAATGTCTTGCTTTACTTAACATATGAAAGATAAATATTTCTGTTAGACTGCATCCTGCATTAAGCCTCTTATTTTGTTGTCATGAACAAAATGCAGTAAAATCTACTCTGTATTTTTGTAATATATGATTACAAGGATGACCTAGATTCCTACTATTATACAGCAAGTGTGTATATATAAGTACATGTTATTAAAATATGAAGAAAGAAAGGAAATTTGATTTTGGAAGTAACAATATTGAGATCACAATAGCAGAAAATTCAAATAGCACATGGGCTGTTGGCAAGAGGAGAAGATGTAGTGAGAAATGAAATTTAAAAAGAATCTTAATACATTAATATGAAAAACTTCAAGAAAGTCTAACAATTTTAGAGCTAGGAAGATAAATCAAACATTTAAATACTACAGCAATACTTTCCAAGAACTGCACGTTGGTAATTTGCAAACATGCAATTAGCAAATTCCCAGACTCTGTATGTACACCCACAGTTAGCTGTCAGTGAGAGGGGAGTTATGCACCTGGAATAGGGATGTTGTGTATTTTACTGGAGACTCCTAATTTTGGTGCTTGGATCCCAGTGTATGGGACCCAAGTGTCTCCCTCAGGAGGCAGTGGAGTGAAACTAGTGCAGCTGCATCTGGTGTCTTCCCGCACGCCTTTCACATTGCCAGGAGTGCTGTGTGAGGTGTCTAGTGGTGTCTCCTCCAATTTAGGAGTGTTTGGGAGTGTTTCAGTAGCTGTCACTTTTGAAACTCTATGCAATGGCATAAATCTGTGCAAGAGAAACAACGTAAAACATCCCCTGTGCTTTTTTTTCTTAACAGAAAAAAATAAATTTACTACGAAACAAACTGCTGTTTGTGGTATTAACAGTATTTTCCAGTTTCCCTGGCAGAATAAGAGGCAGTCGCTCCCAGGACAGGTTAGTAGTGCAAATGGACAGTAGCGACGCCCCGAAAGGAAAGAGGGTGAATTTCCGTGGCCGCGGTTGCTTTGTCCCGCTCGGACACGGAGCAGGGCAGAGCAAGCGCGGGTTCCAGCACACAGCAGGCAGCATCCGCGTGAGGCTGCGGCCCGCGCCGGGCCGGCCACAGGGCGCCAGGCCGGCCCAGCCCGGCGTGGGCAGCCCGCGCCCCGGCGGGAGCCCCCGCGCCGCTCGGGGGGACAGCGTGGGGACGAGGTGCTGCCAACGTGCTGCCCGGCGGACAGCGTAACCACAGGGATTTCCACTGTGTTTGCACAGGATACGCAACCAAGGAACAGCCTGTGAGCATACTAGGAAATGTGAGTGCAGCAGATAAATACCTTATAAAGGACGCTGAATTTTTGATGCATAATAATTTCTAAACCCTTGCAATGCTTATTAAAAGCACAGTTATTAATAATGATATTTCATTTTCAGTCTGATATTCAAATGATGCACATTTTAATCAGCATAATTCAGTGAGATGCAACAATAAGGAGCCCCTTTGGCCTTTTCTCTGCCAGCAGTTACAGCCTGAGTGTGGCACTAGGTTAATGGCTGATAAGGGCATTAGCTTTAACTGGTTTATATCAATATTTCTGAAGTGAATCTCTTTGTTTTTAATTGTGTTCTTAGAGTCATTCAGGAAATCTGTGACGGCACTGGTCTGTACTTTGTCAGGCATTAGAGTAGCACACAAAAGCTCACCTTGTTTCTGTACTTGTGATCTATTCTTTTGTTAATTATAGACACTAGAACACCAACAACAGCTATAGTCAATAGAAAGCCAAATCTACTATTTGGTACAGTCTGAAATTGAGAAATGTTGAGGAGTCTGGGGCACTTTCTGGGTTCAGTGAGCCAGGTTTATGTGCATGGGCACCTTGCAGCCCCCAGGTAGCTGCAGGAGACGAGCAGCCTGGAGATGCAGATCGCACGCGTCCCATCTGCATCTGTAGATGCAAACATCTACAGAGTCCTGCTCTGCTGCTATGCTTGCCCTGGATGCTACTTTCTCTAAAGGTTTCCTACTGACTAAACCAAAGCAGGACATGCATTTGTTAGCAGTAGTTAGGGTAGCAGACTTGCACTGAAGCGAACTCAAATTTCATCACCCCTGAATAGCTTTCCATTTAGGATATCATTAAATCATGAAGTCTGGAATATCCAGTTTTGTACCTTCTGCTGTGGCTGCTAATGTGTGGCCCCAAGTTCCCTTGTGCAGTGGTGAAATTCCTCTTGCAGTCTGCTGGATTGTTGCTAATTTCTAGCAAACTTGTCAAACACTGAGAGCTGTCTCTGTTCCAGGAGCTCTTATCTCATGGTATGCGTAAGGGGATGTGGGGCTGTGTTGACCTACATCATGCTCCTCTACGGACAGCAGAAAGCCAGGACAGCTACAAGGGCAGATTAGGACAGCAGGTCTGTTTGCAGCAGCAGCAGCAGCATTCAGGATCTGCTGGAAGGGCTTCACTGGCAGAAGACACCTTTTACCTGAAGGTGCCATGGGCTTCTGGAGAGTCAACTTAAAACTCACTTTTAAAGTTTTCCCTTTTCTGAGGAAGAAAATCAAATACTGTTCATCTTTGCCCTCTTGAAAAGAGAGTATTTAAAAGGGGGAAGCATATTTCACCACCTGGGCTGCTATTCCATCCAACAAAGACACTTTTCAAGGAAATTACAGCTCAGCACAAATAGGCATTTCTGAACTTAAATTTGCCATGTGCATATGCTTAAGAGCTGGCTTGGAAGTGATGAGGAACTGTAAGAAAAGCACTTCTGCAAGTAGTCTTTGCCTGGAGTAGTCCTAGGAGGAGATGCAGTTTGCATGGATGCCTGAAAGTGGAGTAGAGGGGCAGTGTCTCTTACCTTTGCTTTCAGCCGCACGCTCCATCACTTTAGATCCTTCCACCTGTGCAGCCTGCTCCTCGTTGACGAACCTGTGGAACCACCTTCTGCGCAGCTGCCGGAGCTCAGAGTTGCGGGACATGAGCCACCGTGGGCCGTGCCTCTGCTCCAGAGCCGACTCCGGGAGCACGTCCATGCCTACCAGGAGCCTGGCGCTCGGGCGGGGGTTCTGCATCGTCCTCATGTCCACCCCCATGCCAACCCCGACCATCACATCCGAAACAGGCAGAGCCTGATTAGTAGAGGTCCCACGCGAACCTTGCTGGATAACCAAGCGAGACCGCTGAAGCAGCAGAAGGCTGCCAGCCATCAGGTAGGCTGCTGTGAGGAAAAAAAGCAAAAATTGGGTCCGCCGAAGAAACTTCTGTAATCTGAAGAAAGCTTTGGCCATGCCCTTGCTGAAGCTAGGCCTTCACGCCTTCTAGATGGACCCTGAATCACCTCTGGAATTGGTGCCAGTTCCTCCTATAAGTTCAGCCCATCACTTTAATGGCTTCTCCCTGGGAATAGTATTTTCTGCGGATGTCGGGGGCAGCCTGGTGCTTCACATCGGCACGGGCAGCGGCTTCCCGAGTGGCCGGCGGGCTTGGTGCAGACCCGAGGATACCTCCATTATCGCATTCGGTGGAGTTTAACAGCTGCTGCTGAAACCTGAAATATGAAGGTGAGAGGGGGAAGAAAGGTTGATTGAGATCCAGACAGTAAATACTTCCCATCACGGTGGCTTCCCCTGCTGGTTCTTTCAGCTAAGCATTTGTCCATCTGTTGTTTATAATTACACACTTTAAAGACAATAATCCTATGAGAATGATTGATTAAGCAGAAGCTAAAACCAGATCTTCAGTATTACTTGTTTCTTTAACCCAGAATGCCCAAAGAATACCTCTGTGATGAGGTCATTCCTCATGGGATGGTTGGAACATTAAGTTATCTGTTTTCTTTTGTAAATAGCTGACATCTCCGTTCTTTGTTACTGATTGGAAGAGGCGGCTGCAGTACAGGCATCTTTTTAGGAAAGTATTATCGGATACTTTCTTTTCAGCACAATAGTAGCTAAGCTACAGATGCAGATGAGATGGAAATAGACATGTGGGTGTATAGAAAACAAATGAAATTCCATCAACTCGCGATGGATAAGAGTATTAATCTCTTGTCAACAGCAAGTAAGGCATATTTGGAAAGGATATCTTGGGGCTCTGTACTGCAACATAGAGAGCTGTGCGAGCTATTCTGCATCTTGCTTTAAAAGAAAGCAACGATCTTGCTAATTTTCTGAGTAGATTTCTATTGATAAATGTCAGCACATAGATGCTTTTACACAGAAGCTGGTGAATGTTTGAAAGAAAATTCTTTTCAAGTTTCCCCAAGTGTCTCTTGGTGACTCCGGAGCTCTGCCAGGCAGTTTGTTAGGCTGGTGTGTACCCCGACAGGACTGTCCCAGTAAGAACAGCCTCTTTGTGCTCTGGGGCCTTCTAACCTCCTGCAACAAAAGCAGTCCTCTCCAGAGAGTCTCCTAGTTACTCAGTCAAACATTTCTCTGTTGAGCCAGGCAAGTGTGAAGAAAAGATCTAGTGTTTTCCAGAAAAGAAAATATTATGGCTTTTGCTTAACTTGTAGTTGGGACACACTCATGAAATCCACGGTCCTGGCAAAGAAACATATGCACTGTATTCCTTGTTTCAGTATATGGGTTTTTTTTGTGTGTGTATGTGAATATTCATGTATGCCTTTTCCTAAAACATATCTTACCAAATAAGGATTCACTTATTCCCTTATGCATTTACTCATGTAATTTCTCTCAATCTTGAGAGCAATCAAAAGCAAAGCTCTAAAACTTATAAGCTGAAAGTATATTAAAGCTCAGCTGAGGTTTATTCTTCTTGTGCGACCACCTTTCCATCTAGATCACTAGGTTGGGCTGGCACCAGGCAGGAATCGGTGCCGACTCCTCTTGCAAGTCAGTCTTTAAGGCCCAAGTTATGGTGGCAGATTTCATGGTTGTTGTTGAAGTTCATGTATGCTGAATTGCAATTATTTAAGACCACTTTCTCCACTACATAAAAAAAAAAATCCATTCTAATCAGCTCTGAATCCAAAGAAACTTGACTGATTTACACCAACTAAAGAGCCAGCCATTAGATTTAAATTATTGAAAATCACTGATCAATGTTCTGAGAGCACAGAAGTTACAGTAAAAGGGTCAGGAATACCTAGACGAATGAACAGAAGATTATCTATAATTAGATACTCTAGAATGTGACTGTGCTAATTTAGCTGAAGAAATAGTGCCTGTCAGCAAGGTACGATTTGATTCACCGGTTGTTCATGATATCTGGGTACAGGAAACTTCCAGGCTATTCCCAAAAGAGGAGAATGTCAAAAGGAAAACTTTGCCATTGCCTACTAGTTGGAAAAGTTTAAGTGGTACGAACCAGCGTTACTGCAGCCAATGTGACTTATATGAATTACCTCCAAGATGCGTTTGCCTCAGTGCAGTTGCCATGACAGTGCATTGTAGTAAAAATCAACCAAATAAATAAGCAGACTCTCTGCCCACAGCAACTGCTGCAAATGTACAACTTGAAAATTAAATGTTGCATTTTAGTTGGGAAACAGCAGAATGCTTCTGACATTTAAAAAAAAAACCATTTGATTTTTCAATAAACTGCATACTGCAGTATCATCAGAATATACCTGGAAGAATTGAGTACATCATTCTTGATATTAAAAAGGCAAAAGAAAGGAGGATGTGAAGTAGTATCTGCTAATAGAAAATATCTCATTTGTCTTTGTTCTATATGTTTCAGTTAAAATGAAGTGAAGTGGAAGAAGAAATGGAAGAATAAAGTTGTATCTTGGTTAAAGACAGTCTTCTTCCCCTATTTATCAGTTCTCACAGGGTTTTTTAGGACCAGATTAATTGACAGTTGAGCAAAAATTCAGTTAAATCATTAAATGATAATAGAAAGGACTTTGTAATAGGCAGTCAGAACTGTTAAGGAGCAGCAAAGACCTCTAGGTGGAGAGAACAAGGGAAAAGCTGCAAAAAAGAGAGGAAAATAATGAGCAGCGGCAGACATCAGCGGCTCAGATTCGGATATCAGAAATGGGGCTACAGAAGGAACGCAGGGTGCCATGTCTGCGCCTGGGAAGGGAAAACTTGTGCCAGTAGAAAGGCAACGTGCTTTTGCAAAATGCAGCATTATCCCATGAAGATCGCTTTGACAGGTTACTGCAGGCAGGTCTTTGGGGTGGTTCAGAGAAGCGCTGATCGGTCTTGTTTTATGAAAAGCATGAACTTATTCACAGCATTAGTGATGGGTGACGCTCAGCTATTTAGAAGTCAGATAACAGTTCAGTTTGAACAGTGCTTTTTGTTGTTTCCATGTGATTTTTTTTTTTGCCTGGAAATGACATTAGAGGAGGGAAAAAGGAAAAAAAAAAGTCTCATTCTTTTTCTAATGTCCCTAATACTCCTATTTCTGGCACAGCTAGAAACACTCTGCTTAGAAACCTTCCAATGTTGTGTAAACCAGGAGGATTGAGTTCAGAGGTGAAAACCAGTGAACCTGAAATTCCCCAGTATGAAGATAGGAGTCTGCTTTATTGTTTCCTGAAGTTGGCCATGCTGCATTTCCTTTCCTGGGCTCTGGCAAAGCCAACACCTGGACAGAAAGGCAGCTCTACCCTGGCGTGATGCGATGGGCTGCATCTCCTGGGTGGTGGCCAGCTGGCACCACGGCGCGGGGATCCTCGCAGGGCTGTGACGCTCGGTCACTTGCTCGTTACAGGGCCACAGGGCGTCCGGGCATGCGGGACACCAGCCGGGGAGATGATGCTCTCCCGGCGTCACGCACGAGCCGGCCGCGCTGCTGCCGGCGCCCCTGGCAGCGTCTGCCCTGCGGCGTTCCTGCCGGCCAAGTGCTGTGGTGCCCACGGCTCCAGGTGCTGCCGGCTCGACAAGGAGCCGAGCGGCTCTTGAGGAGACCCCCGTTGTCTGCTCTGCCTCTCTTGGCTTTCCTGTGGCTGTGGCCCCTGGTCGAGTGCATTGCACAGGGCAGGAAGGCATTTCCCTGTGACAAGTGCTTCAGATGTACCCTGATCATGGGGCTGAGAGCAGCAGGGCACTGAGAGCACACACAGGCGCTCACACTGGCGTCTCATGTGCAGACGGGACTGTACAGCTGACCAGGGTGTTTCTGCTCTTAACTAGCGCTCATTTTCCTCTAGTCCTTGTTTGCCTTTTGGCACATACGTAACACCAGACGGGACATCTATATCTGCCATAAAAAAATTGCTACAAGGAAGAGCTAGTCTGTAACTTGCTTTTGAAATGATCTCAATTGACAACCACTCAACCACTTTCTCCTTGGCCACAAACAAAGTCATGCCAGGCAGCTACATTAATAGTATTCTAAGAGAAATCAAAGCATTGCAGTTATTAGCCATTCGCCTCTCCATGCTAAAGAAGCAGCTACAGAAATTGCTGTGAAAGCCAGTAAAGGATGGAGACAGTGAAGAAGAGCAGCCGCAGGAGAAGGTGGAGTGCCTGGCTGCCGGCTGTCCCTCAGCAGGCTGCACAGGCCGAAACCGAGGTCAGTACCGCACTGAAGCCACGGCCTGTCAGCAGTTACTGCTGTCTTTGGACCAGCAGGATTTTGCAAATTCAGAGTTCCTGGCACAGAAGCAAGACTATGCTTTCTATTACAGACTGAGGCAAAAGGGACTCTCGGACATTGTAGAAAAATCCATCCCTTTTTTGCATTCTCATCTCATTTGTTAGCTTTCTTTGGGGAAAAATGTAGTCAATTTGGCAATGATTTTGAGCTCTAACAAAGAGGCTGCTTTGTAGCCTTTCTTTTAGATGTAAGCAGCCACTTTTTAAGAAACGTGTTGAAAAAGAGCGCAAAGATGAGAGCGAAGCTCTCCCCTACCTACATTGAATGGGATCAATCGAGAAATTCCACATGCCCTGGTTGCCACATCATAGGATAAAAGCCAGTTGATGTTTGAATCAAAATGAAACCATGGACTGACTTGCACATTTATGTGGAAAGCAGCAGATGCCAAAAGCATAGCTTAGAAGAAATGCCTTGGCAGTGTATTGTCTTAATCCACTAAAATCAAGAAACAGCTTGATGTTGATTCATATGGATTCTGACTCAAGTCACTGTTACTTTTTCCAGGTCCTTAAGAAAATGTCAGATCAGGTTGTCCTGCTAACTGGACAGCGTAATTCAGGAATTCATGCAAGGGAATGAAAAGCAGCTGGTTTCTTAATTCCATCACATTTCTTAGATTATTGTTTCACCAAATGCAAAAGGAAAAATTCTATGAAGAGTTGTTATAACACTCATTTTTCTTCAATGCAATGTCTGTGAAATAAGGTCTGTGCTATATAACCTGATGAGTGACTTCCCTGGCAGTTACAGTGTGGTGCTCAAATATGACTCACGTCGAACCCAGGGGCTGGGGCGTTCTTAGCGACGCGGCTGTAGACAGAGCGGCAGAAGTGCCTGGGAGCGCTGGGGGGCACGGGGCGCAGCTCATCGGGGTGCAGCGCGTGTCGGGGCGCAGCGCGTGTCGGGGCGCAGCACATCGGGGCGCAGCGCGTGTCGGGGTGCCGCGCGTCGGGGCGCAGCGCGTCGGGGCGCAGCGCATGTCAGGGTGCAGCACATCGGGGTGCAGCTCGTGTCGGGGTGCCGCGCGTCGGGGCGCAGCGTGTCAGGGCGCAGCGTGTCAGGGCGCAGCACATCGGGGTGCAGCGCGTGTCGGGGTGCAGCGTGTCGGGGTGCAGCGCGTGTCAGGGCGCAGCGTGTCAGGGCGCAGCGCGTGTCGGGGCGCAGCGGTGTCCAGATCGGAGCACATCGGGGTGCAGCACGTGTCGGGGCGCAGCGGTGTCCGGCACGGCAGGTCCAGCCGCGCCGAGGCTGCGGCAGGGGCTCGGCCTGGGGACGGGGACGGCCGCGGCTCCGCAGCCTGGGAGCGGGGCCCGCGGGAGCTGCACGCGGCCTGCAGCAGGGGCAGCGCGGGCTGCGGGGCAGCCTGGCCGCTTCACCGTCCTCCTGCAGGGCCTGGCGCAATGCTTGGCGTGCGCACACCATGAAGGGCTTTGCCAATCCCTTCCCAAGTCCCTCTGCCTATTCAGAGGATAACTTGCCTTTTAAAAATCTGTAGGAATTAACTTTGCCTGTTTTCTGCCAAAGCTAGCACAGCCCCAAGGCAGTTTCAGTGAGGTGGCAGGCGAGCAGTGACTCTGTTGCTAACACTCAGGTGGCAGATCACTCTAAAGGACATGGTCTCCTTCCGTGGGCTGGAGCTGGTCCCTGCATCTCCACTAGGAGACCTGTCTGCAGTCGTGGCAGGACCAGAATGCCCCTCCGTGCACCCAAAGCTGCACAGGGCTACGGGTGCTGTGCTCCAGAGCGGTCATCTCCCTCCCGAGGGGACAGTGCGGCATGGGGCGCTCGGGAATTCTGCTAGGAAGGAGGCGGGAGCAGCACCGCTTCCCGCTGCGCCTGGGTAGGGCTCACTAACAAGCGCCCGTCCCTGCCCGCCTCCCCACGCTGCTGGGGCAGGGTGCTGCCATCAGACATCCTCTGATCGCCAGGTTACCTCTGACACCAATATCATCTGAAGACGATTAAGTAACAAGCTCTGAGCTAAATAAACCAGGATAAAAATGTGTATGCAGAGATAGCAAAGAGATAGAAAAGGAAAATACAGTCCATAGACCATCACATCAAGTTAAAAATACACTGGCCTATGCAGCATGCACTGTAAGAAGGACGCCTGTATGCGACCCGAGATGTTTTGCAGCTGGCAGCTCAGCTTTGGAATGAGAAGCAGTATGTGAAAGCGGCACCGCAGGCAGCACCTACCTGTGCACGTTTGATCTTTGGCCAGCGACAGGGTTTGCTCCCGTAGGAAGGAGCTGACCCGGGGAGGGTTTTGGTGGCGAGTGCTGCCCTGCGGCGAGGGACACGGGACTCCCTGAGGGCCGGCAGAGGCGCATTGGGAACAAGCACCGCTTGGGAAGTCCTCCTCTACACGCACGGAGCAGACAAGCATCATACAGTGTTTTTCCATGGACCCAATACTTTTTCCCTGCTCAGTGACAAAATAACAGTCTTCTCAGGAGCAGTGAATCCATGCCAGTACGGAGAGGATGTGGCTATCCATCTATACATCCCTACATATATCACCACATCTCTTTGTGTATGTGTATGCAGTCTGCACGTAAAGATGTGTGCTCAAGGGAGCAGATCGCATACACCTGCTGCTGTCAACATACACCAGCAATCCGAGGTTTTTCCAGCAAACAGTATTCTTGAACCTAGAGAGCATTCTGCTTGGAGATAAACATACATGCACACACACATCCCTGTGCAGGTGCTCAGGAAATGATGCTCTCTGTGCCATTTCCCCAACTAAGGCGGTTCAGCGGCTGAACTTCTCCAGGCACTGCCGTAAGAAGCCCCCGCAGCGCCGGGCTTTGCCGCCTCGCTGCGGCTGCAGCGCAGCGGCCCCGCAGGGGATCCCGGCGGCGCAGCGAGCCCGCGCCCGTGCGCGGCGGCTCCGAGGGGCCTTCCACGGAGCGCCGGCCGCCCCTTGGTGC
>JAUBOD010000668.1:3316636-3332828 GCA_032353885.1 Nothura maculosa | reverse complement strand
CCGCAGCCTCCCGCGCTGCCAGCAGCCGCCCGCGCCCGGCCCCGCCGCCGCGCGCCCCGCGCCGCGCTGGCCACCTTTGTCACCGGCGCCTTCCAGGAGGAGCGAGCGGGGTGCTGGTCGCGGTTGTTTTGCTTTAGGAAGCAGCAAGTGGAGCAGCGTCTGTCCCCGGCTAGAGGAAATGGGAACGGCCGGGCTCCCCCGCGCTGCGGAGCCGCCGAGCTCCCGAGGCTCCCTCTTGCACTGCCTTTTCCCCACAGCATCTTCATAATAATAATAGAGGAGATCTGTGCTCTATCTTTACCCACCATCAAGTGTGTGTGGAGCTGTTTAACTGAAGGGATGTTAAACACCCAGTCTCTCTAATTCATTGTGAAATTGACAGATACAGCATTCAGCAATTGGGAGAATTACTAAGCTGCAAACATGCTAAAATGCAGTGTTTCTATATTTAAACATACTGGTGACCTAATGCATCTCCTTTTGACCTAAGTTTTTATGTGAGTGTTTCAGAGCCATCCTGTAAAGGTGCTGGTGAGGCTGCAGTAAAGCATCCCTGCTGTTCAAGCTTCGCTGAAGTGTGCAGCAGGTGACATCCCGTTTGCAAGTGTTGGCACAGGGATTAGCGCAGTAACGTTGCAGTTCTAAAATACTGGTGTCTGGGGATATTTTCTTGCCTCAGCAGCTTGTGCATTTGTTTGATTCCAGGCCAGCCGACCCTTAGATGTGTGTGTGGCTTTAAGGCTGAAAAGGTCTGAATTTAATTTTCCTGAAATTAAATTAATCAAATGTTTAACATAATGACATTTTTAAATGTTATGCTGGGCTGAGGCCTAAATCAGTAGAGTTACAGGAATGTGCCCAGGTGAAGCAGTGACCGCGCTGTCAGAACCGAAAATGGGCTCCAGAAGGTGGCTGAGGGCAGGTTTGCAGCGCACAGCGTCGCCAACATGACGCACAGCAGCGAAATTGCCTTGGCCGACACCTGGCCCCAGAGGTAACTGTGTCTCTGCAGCACTCCTGGCTTGTGCCGGCAAAGGAGCCCGTGTCCCCAGGGCCCTGTGTTCACTGAGGGGTTAAGCATTTCTCCTAGAAAAAGGGCTTCTCTCTGGGTGGATTCCCACTGTCTGCTAGGGGCTGTGGGGTGCTGCTGTCCCAGAGCAGTGGCTCAAGCTTTCCCGCAGGGAAGTGCAGCCGGCCCGTGAGGAGGATGCCCTGAGCTTTGCAGAGCAAACGTGGCAGTTTCTAAGCATTTCCTTAACAAATGTTGCAGCAGGCTTCCTAGGCTGGTACAGCAGGGGCAAAGCCTCCTTTGCCACGTGTCCTGATCCAGATAGCACACAGTGGTGAGGACAGAGTGTCTTTGGAGCAGGAGCGCCAATACACGTAGCCGGTCTTCAGTCCTGATAACCCCCTGGGCCTTGTTGCAAGATCTGCATGGACTGGTGCTTGCACGGTTGTGCCATCCTGTTCCTCGAGCTGCCTGCTTGGTGCCAGCTCCTCAGCTGGGCGAATGCCTGCTGCATTTCAGCGTTCCTCCCCTAGCCTCCGGCGAGCGCTGCGTGGCGGCTGCTGGCGAGGCCGCGGCGGGCACACGCGCCCTCACGCATCTTCCTGGAGGAAGGGGATTATGTTTCTGCTGCAACATCTGTGGCGGGGATCTGCTTTGCAGCTTGTGCAGGCAGCAGCTGGCAGCAGGTCCCTCCTCGTGCCCTCATGTTGCATGTTAGTACGTGACTGTTCTTCATCTCTTCCCCTCTTAGAGCTGCGGTGTTACGGGTCTCCTCCCCTACTGTTGCAGTAGTTCTAACGCAGGGTTTGTTAGGATGTAATCTAGGGTATCAACTTGAAATGTTTCCACCCTCCATCCCAATGGGTCAGAGGCAGGTTCTTTGGAAACTCAAAGCCGATATCCTTGGCTGGGCACTTGCAAGGAAGATAGAAGGAAAAAAGGGTTGAACTGCCAGCGAAGATGGTGACACTCGTCTCTTGTGCAGCTAAGGCAAGCGCGTGTTTGGGACCAGGGCGAGAGACGCTGCTCCCTCCCTCCTGCTGCTGCTTTGCGTTGCCTACAGCAATGTGCACGAGGTTTGCTGTGCTGCCGAACCGCACGGATGCGGGAGCAGCTTCACGCACTAAGCTCTGCTCTAGGCTACTGTGGGCGCATGGCCCGTCGGTGGGGCAGAGGAGGGGCTGAGCAGGAGCCCGGCTCCTGGCAGCCGCTGCCGGCCATGGCCTGTGGCCATGCAGCGTTTGTGTGTATAAAACTTCATCGGTTTAATTGAATTTAGTTCAACTAATGTAAAAGGCAGTTTTAAAACTTGGTAGTGTCAGTTTAGCATATGTAGTGAAGCTAGATAAGGAGTTGGTAAAGCCTCTTGGCTGGATAATGTTAATTTCCAGGAGCCTTAATGTCTCAGTTCTGTGAAGATAGGAGTTATTAAGTGGTTTCAATTAAACAAAGCAGGGCAGTCCTAGATTAAAACAAGGCCTTCCACATAAGGTTTGCGGAGGCTTAATTAAACCAGTTGAATTAAATTGATATGCACTTCTTTCATGGAGCCCCACCTTAGATGCTGTAGTGAAGGAGCGGTTTCCTATCACCACTTGCGGCACTGGGAAGATCTGCATCTCACTGATAGTCACTGCTCCTCCTAAAAAACTGCTGTTCTGTGGTCAGATAATTAATAAATCTCTCGGTAGCACCACTTGGCAACTGATTTAATTTCCTTTCTCTTTTCTTTACTCAACTGTAACAAATTTAAGTATTAAATCCATGGTGACTTTGGGGAAGACTTTTGGCAGGGGTGCCCTGCAGCTCGCACTGAATGTCTTGCATGTCTTGCAGCAAGGCCCAGACTCAGGAAGGGGAAGGGTGTGTGTGCGCAGCCGTCAGATCTTCTCCAGTAAAGAAGGCAAAATGTCTCCGGCCAGTTGCAGATTCCAGTATCTTCCTTTTTTCTAAAACAAGTAGTTTGTCATGATAGTGCTTTAAAAAATACATGTTGAATTTCTGTGTTGATAGTTCTTATAAAGAAAGCTGCAATTACCTTTCCTTTCACAATGCTCATGTCACCTTTCTTCTGATGCTAGTATGCGCTTATATGGAAAATAATATGAAAAATAAAAATTCCAGTCCAGGATATAGCAGACAAAATTCTGCTCCTGTTCTGTTCTTGGAGTGCAAACACAGTCTTCAGTATGGCCATGCAAAGGGCTGAGCCCCGAGCCAGCACCACGGGCTTTAGGACAACTGTGAATGAATGAGGGATCTTCAGGACCCCTCTGCCTTCGTTCCTGTGTGCTGCCACCTCCCACGCTGGCAAACGGGACTACTGAGAAAAAAGCTTATTCAGAAGAAAAGGTTAAAAATAGGATGTACTCTGTTAGAAAAGGCACGTATGCTGTTTATTAGGAAGAATGATGTGTGATTGCTTTGTGTGTTTCCACACGCAGGCCTGCAGGATGTTATTCTTGTTGCGGAGACAGAAAAAGGTCCATGGGCTGTAATGGCCTCTTTCCAATAGAGAATCCAAGCAGGTTTTTACTTTAGTTGCTCAGAGTTTAAGTTTTTTTTGGTTTATCTCTCATCATTTTTCTCTTTTTTGTCAGGCTGAGACTCTTCGTATGTAGCATCCATTGGAGAAGAGCGGGGAGAATAATTTCTTTTCTGTAGATGAAGAGTATGATCTTCCTAACTTGTTAAGCAGTGAGGCCTATTCAGAGCCTTGGACATTCTTCCTTGGCCATTGTTCTGTAGTATCACCCCAAGAAGGCTGCAGACCTCTGTAGAGGGGAATCATTCTCCAACCATGGGCATTTCCTCTTCCAGGAGCATTCCCCAGTGAATCAAATGTTCATGGGCTCTGTGGGAATTTTCTCGTTGATTTGCACCAACACTTTTCGTAAAGAGTTCTAGGCTACTGCAAGAACAGGAATTGAGGGAATTGAATGAAAAAGTCTGATGTAGTTGCAAACAAAGGTGGTGGTTCTTCACGTAATGTATAGTTGACCCGAGGAGCTGCTTAATTCAGAAATCAACAGCTAGCAGGAGCATGGATCTGGTGTGAATCAGGTGAACATGGAGAAGATCGGCAGAAAGCAGGAAGGGCGCACGCCTTTCAGGAGCAAGCATGCTTTGAAGGGAGCGAGGAAAGGAGCCCTAAGGAGTGAGTGGTGACTTTCGGAATTAGGAGAGGGAGAAGGTCTATCACTTGTTTAGGTTTTTGTTTTCATTAAAAACATAGTAAACTTTTTGATGTTCCCTTACTTCAGGCATGCATTGTGTTGTATTACGGTTTTGGTAATGTGTCATTTATACTTTTATAAGTTTCACAGATACTCAAATATTTTTTGAAGGTGTGCCAGCTACACAGATGGCAACTGCACATATTACAGTGCAAGAAAGTAATGCTGGTGTGGTTGGCATGCCTGGAAAAAAAGAAATACAACTGGTGGAACAGAAATGAGATGATGACATGGCTTTTCTGCAGCACTGACAAGGAAAAGAGCAGCTAGGTGCCAGTGGGCAGGAGAGGGCTCAAGGGAATTAGCTGTAGGCTCTGCAGAGAGCAGCCAGATACGCATGCTTGGTTTGGGGAATGGAATTTGTTGTTAGTTTTGCAGAAAATATGAACATTTTGCTGATTTTTGCTTGTGTTTGAATGTTCGTGCAAAAACAGCTGAGGCGGGGTCATTTGTGCTGACCTGGGGGAGATGATGGTGTTGCGAAGATGTTTTTAAGCAGTTGCTCAGAGAAACTGCTTAGCACAGCACTCACACAAATCCAGCCTGGGGAGATTGGCCCACAGTCCTAGCGCGAGGGAGTCCAGCACCATGAGCACAGGCGAACCCCAAGGAGCAGCGTGCCCATAATCACAGCAAGCTCCGCCTTTGAACGCAGCTTGAGCTGGATTCCTGCCTTTAGTGCTGCTTTAAGCGTAGGACCCCACGTGCCAGACACCAGGAAGAGAGGCAGTCCTGACTCCGTTTGGCTTACCGTCCTTGTCTGTTGTACCTATGGGAGTGCTTTCCAGCCTCGGAAGAGGCACTGGGCTTAAGGTGCTGGCATTTCCCTCCTGGTGCCTTTCCATGCTCTTGGCCTGCGTTATCTTCCAGCTGCAGCCGTGTGAGGACGAGAATGGAGGCCGGCGTGCACGTGCTGTCGCCTGCCTCCCCTCGCCCGGCAGCCCTGCTGGGATTCCAAAGGCAGCTCAGCCCCATGTGAAGGAGTAGTGTGGTTGGTAAGGCCTTGGCCTGGGTAACCAAGCAGCATCAGCCACAGCCTGCACTTAGATAAGTATGCTTTTGTTTGCTGCTTGAAGCAGACTGCTTTGGCAAGTGTAAATAATGCCCTGCTCTTTATTTTTAGTGGACTGTAATAAACTGGAGTAGATAGCGTGTCACCTGGGTAGTAAACAGCGGAGCGTTCCTGGCGTCCCGCTGTGCGCAAGGGAGCGCGTCCCTGCGGGCTCTGTGCAGGCCAGCCCGGCCCGCCCGGCTCTGTCCCGCGGTCCCGGTCCCGGTCCCGCCTGGCAGGCAGCCCCTCAGCAGCCAGGGCGTGCGCCCCACGGAGCTCGCCGCAGAGCGGTTGCTTGGTGACCAGCAGCCGCGGCCCGAAATTCAGCAATGTGCCTTTCAAAAGAGCGCCCTGCACCAGCCACTCTGAAAGGAGTATTTGTTCTTGCGGGGTCGTTTCCATTCTGCAGGAAAAAGCAAGTCTTTCAGCTCCAGCTTTGCTTTTCCCCCATCTCTTTCCTCACATCCGTCCCCAGTGGCGAGCCGCCTCGCTGGGAGGGAGGCTGTGCTACCCTGGGCCTTAGAGCTGGCTTTGTGGTTCCATTTCTGAGGTTTGGCCTGAGCACCTCCCGCCTTGTGTGTGCTTGTGTTGCTCCTGTTCTGCACGGCGCCTGTTTTTCCCCTTCTGAGGATTAGATACTCCATCACTCTGGGGAAGTCAGGTGAGTGTTGCAGCAGGACTAGCCTCAGAGATGCTCCTGGTCCGTAGAGGTGTATGTGAAGCTCCAGGAGCAAACTCAGTCTGCATAGCCTCGGTCTGCATGCTCCTGCCCATGCAGCCCCTCTGTCACAGCCCTCTAAGCACTTTGATCTGGCTGGAAGCTGGGCAGTTGCTCTACATCACTACCATTGCTGTTATTGGTAGTGATTAGTTTCTTACCAAGCTTAAGATCTGCATGGCATCATTGTCTGGACACCTTGACATAATTACTTTTATATTGCATTGCTGAAAATAAATATCAAGTAGCTGATACTATATCCCAATCCCTAGACTAGCAAATAAGAAACTTTCCAAATTGTATGTGCACATGGTAACAAATGATCATTGCTTCTGTTGTACCCCTTTTGAGAGCCCAGTGCCCAGACCACTGAGCTAACTGAGCGCTGTGACGTGTTAGGTCATGTCTTGAGTTTCAAATGGCAGTGCTATGTACGGGGCTTGGAGGTCAGCTCCACCAATCGTGCTGAAGCTGTTTCGTGCTTCTGAAGAGCTGCATCCAATTTGTGCCAATTCAATCTGTTTGCAAATTGAAATGACAGTGTCTTAACAACACTTGATATGAACTGTCACTTTTTATTTCAGCACTGCTATCCCATCAACTAGAAACTGGAAACACACACAAAAAGAAATGGCTAACAGTGCAGAGAAAATATCTCTCAGCCCTACCCCAAATTTGTGGTGTTATGGAAAACGCAACAAGAGGACCAAGATTAATTTGATACTGGACTCAGGGTTGTCCAGCTTCCTAAATTTAGTCCAGTGCAGGATGAGGAGATAAAGGTGTCTTCAGATGCCTTCGGATTGTGAGTGCAACGCAGGTCCTGAAGGATATCCATCATGAGTGAGAGCAGCCTATGAGGTATTCCAAGCACTCTGAGCTATCGTGGTTCCTCGGGCACCATTTCAGGGATAAGATGCAAGAGATTATGTCAGACCCCAGCTGTGCTGCGGATGGTGGCCCTCCTTGGGAAGTGCTAGACTACGTGCTCTGGTATTTGGCCGACTCATGGTCTACATATTATCAACTATTTTGTTAACATGGCTGACCAGAGTTCTAGTAGGCAACAGATTTTATTTCTTATCTCCTGCCTTTCCCCTGTTCTACCTAGATGTTACTTTACCAATGTATTTGCATAATCTCATCACTGATTTTATCCTGATTTTTACGGCTGTCTATGTGAAAAAAGGCATTGTAATACTTTGGTGGAAATTCAACTGTGGGTAGGAGTGCTCACTTTTCCTTGACCCATGCCAGGAACTACAACTAATCCCTTCTAGACCATCTGGTGAACACATCTTTCTTCATCCAGGTCAATTTTCTTGTGTCCCATTAAACTCCCATTTAAATCCCTAAACCCTTCTCAGCACTTGTGGTTCCACATTACACCCTGCATGGGTAAAACCCTTGAGGCAGGGGTTGTCATCACTTTTACCCTGAGCAGCATTGGCATCCATCACTGAGGTTATTATTCTTGATAATACTCATCACCATTATTATCATTTATGTATCCATACTCCAGTTTGTGTTATAGGATAGGAGAAATAGATTGAAGCTCTGTGTATCCTTGGCAGCATTACTGAGTCATATTTCTACACCAATTAACATTTCTTCAAGCAGAGCCATTCGAGGTATCTTCTCAGAGTCCACACTTCTTACCTGCTTTTTATTCACAGACGTATTAGCCGTGGTCAATAGGGTGTGGAAGAAAGATTTTAATCAATGTTACTGATGTATTGCTGACATCCTCAGTCAAACAAGGCAGATACTCAGAGCATCCCTAGCACGGTTAGAAAGAAATAGACAAGAAAATTACCATCTTATTTTTAGAATAATATTTAAAAGCATCCAGAGCAACAGGCTGTTTTCACTAAGAAAGTATATGACAGATAAAAAGCCATGCAAGAAGCTCGCTGGACAAGCCGGGCAGCACATGGGCAATGTGATAGCTGTGCACAGAAACTCATAAGCTCTGACGATGAATGGCTGTGGAAACAGCCAGTGGAGATAACAAGGAGAGGAGTCAGCTCTAATAAATGTTGCATTAATTAGAAAAAGGATGGCTCACAGCTCAAGCTGAATTTACCTCACTTCCCCTTCTAGTGTGAAGTTCAGAACTGAGGCTCAGTTGTCTGCTTCGTGTTTGGCCTATTTGCTTTTAATTTCTGATTTCTCTGTTCTAAATGGTTGTGGCCTCCTGAAGCTGTGGATGCATTAATATTTTGGTGAGATGGGCAGCAGGACGCTATGAAATGTCAATCGTCTTTTAAAAGCAAGAAGGATTTGAAAGTAGATAAGGACAGGTGGTTGGCTTAATTCAGCATTATAGCAGCAGAGATAACACTGACTCCCTGCTCATCTCCTCCCCCTCCCACACATGCTCACACTGAAAGGAAAATAAAAGACATTTGCATTCATCAGCAAGCTGGTGACTTGCTCAAAAGGATCTTTATTCAGCCTTTAGACAGAACCATGATTCCCTCCTATCTCCCTCCCCTCAATTCTGGGTTGATGACTAATTTTCATTTGCTTCACAGATAGAAAAATCTGTTCAGAGCATAAGCATTGGAGTAACAAATCAAAGCAGAAAACAAACACAAGGGCTCGCTCGTAGTTACGTGCTTCAAAGGGCTTGTTTAATATAAGCAAAGGTCAAATGAACAGGTCCTCTCCTCCATGCTTGGCATTTTCAGGGAAATGGCGATGGACCTTCCAAATCCACTAACTAAGCACACTGCTGCTCTTTCAGGGACTGTTCATTCATTGGAGTATTTCATCTAATCTGACAGGAAATGATATTTACGATGCTTTTAGTTCCATTTGGGACACTTTTTAATGCTGTTTCTGGGATGTAAATTATTTAAAAGTCATTGATTTGGATCTTGTCATGATGAGATAAAAGCTTAACCAAAAAGCTTTCCTGCTCACAACAGTCTTAAATTCTGGAGAGACCTGTGTATTTTTGCTTAATTGAACACCTAAAGGGGAAAGAAAAAGAAGAGCTTGGCCTCCTAACATTTTTTAGTAGAAGTAAATGTTAGATTTATTTAACCCTGTTGACTTTTGAAATACAACCAGTAATGGCATCTGATTAAATCTTGTCCTCCAGAATGGATGAAGCATTTTATCCCTGGGCATTACATTCTCTAATGGAGCATTTGATGCACCTGTGTGTCCCGCGCTGCTTGTGGCGGCTCCGGCAGTGGGTTCCCAGGCTCACAGGTGTGAAAGGAGCCGCGCGTCCCTGCAGGGGTGACAGGGGGCTGCCCTGGCGCCTGCGGCAGGAGAGGAGCGGGACGGGGCAGCGTCATCACCGCTCCGAAGCTGCTCAGCCCTTCGCAGTGTTTAGGAAGGAGCACGAATTCTGCAGAGCACGTGTGCGCTCATGCCTGCGCCTGCGCCTGGACGGGCTGTTGCCTCTCCATGGCTGAGTGCAGGTCGAGCAGACTGGTTTGTCTGTCTGAACACGAACGAACCACCCGAACATCTCAAAGCACCTCGGGCTCTGAGATGGAAATGCCGAGCATGGTAACGGAGGTATTAAATAAAACTCTAAATAGATAAATGCCAGATGGAGCAAACAGGGAAGTGTTCCTGCACTCTTCTTTAAAGGAAAATTATTCCACAATTCGTGGAATTTTCTTCTGTGTGCTTAAAGGAAAAACACACAAGAAAAGGAATTTGAAAGGGGTTAGAAAGGAGATATAGAAAGCACAGCAGGTTCATCTCACAACAGCAGGACTATGATTAGGCGCTTGAGAAGTCTGTCCCTGAAAATACATACCATGTGAAAGTAGCAATGACTTATGCAGAAACGTTTCCGAATTCAAAAGAAAAAGAAAACGTTATTTAGAGATGAATGTTGTTTTCCTTACATGCATTAAGCTCTGGGGGTATGACTGTCCTGTGTCTTCATTACCCTTCTGAACATCTTTATGCATGTGCTTAACTGTAAGCGCACAGCAGTTCCACTGGGAACCCAGTTCTGTGCTGCTTTTTCCCTTTTATCCTCTCTTTCATTTTTAACACTGGTTTTGTATTTTTCTAGGATGCTTTTTACTTCAGAAGTCCTATAGTTCTTTTCAGTTGATGAATCAAGATCTCAGGCTTCCTTTTAAACACTAATTGGGAATGCACATTGTCCTTAAATTGAAAAATACCCTATATATCCTTGTGCTGCAGATTGGGCTAATGATTTTACATGACTTACAGTATTATTTCTTTATTCCTATATTCCAGTCATCAGGGAGAAGAAGCACTAACCATTACAAAACTTGGTGCAATTTTACATTAACCACCTGCAGTTCACGTTTCGTTACAGTTACTGGGCCAGTTCCTTAGCTGATGTCAACCACCACCACTCCATTCCCCGAGCTGGGTCTTTCTTGATTCGTGCCAGCCACCAATCATATCCCGTGCACAGGACACTGGTGTTTGCCGCGAGTGCTTTCACCTTGTTTCTGCATCCCTGGCCCAAGGAAGGAGCTGAAGACAATACTGCAGGCACCGTGTGTCATAATTGCCATGATCTGAGGCCGTAATAGTGCCACTACCACTGCCTCTGCTCTCTGACTTATGTGGAGCTGCCACCAATTCTGTGGCTGGAGTTCAGGAACAGTGAACCAGGCAACAGAGAAAGTGCCTTCGTAGTATGGCTTTCAGAATGAAAACCAGACTACTTTAGTCTTGAGTTCAAATGCTTGATCAGTACTACTATTTGGACTAGCAAGGCCAAAGAACATCACCTGCTAATCCCTGTCTGCCATCAGCACAGCTATCTAGAAAGCAACCAGTAGATGGTGGGTTTTAGTATAGATTGAGCATCTTTGGCAGAATTATGTCATGATCCCAATATCATACATTTTGATAACATTGACCTGCAATTTGTCTGCAACTCTGAGCTTAAATGTAAGCTAGTTCTGCAGGAGATGCAGTTACTACTGGGCAGAACATGGATATTTCAACTATCTAGACCACAGTAGGAAGGTAAATAATTCATCAGCATTTCTGTTCCAACAGTTTTTATAGTGTAAGAGCAATTAGCTTTGGTTCTGCTGGGATTTCTCTGTTTGCACTGTGCCTGTGAACTTTGATCTAGGTAAATTTAATTCTTCTTCTTCACTAACGCTTTCTTGGGAAGTGTGCTTTGCTGAGCGAGCAAAGTACCTAGTGCCAAACGCCAGACTAGCCCTAAAGCTAGAAGCTGCAATTGCACTTAAATTGGGGTGTTGAAGATGAATAAAATTCTAAGACTCAAACCAGCACTGCCCTGTGCTCATTACTGCCTGACACTGTGAACACTTCTGTGAGCATTTTTAGCACCAGCAAGGTATAACTACAGTGCACTAGTAACAGCAAGGGACTGGTAAAGCTCTCTAGAAATTCGCTGTTATGTGCACTATTCCACATCAATTTATTGGGTTTTCTTGAGCCTTGGGGCTTGTTGAAGCACCAGAGAACAAACTTCCATGTGAGTTTCTGAAGGAGAAAGAGATTTGTTTAAAATAATCACAAGGTTCCTGCAAAAAAAAAAAAAAGCTGCTTATGTGTGGCCAAGTATTTCACTCAACAAGAGTGCAGTGCAAAATCCATGCTGAAAACTTAGATGTAAAGTTGAGCCTTTATTCAATTGAAAAGAATGTGACTCATTCTACAAATGTTTTCCTCTGTTTTCTAACCTAAACAGGAAACTGAACCAAAACATGGTTCACTCAGCTTTGGTAGTGCCACCTACCCATGGCATCCTCCTTTTCCTTTCCTTGCAGTGCTTTCTCTAGCCTTCAATACAGCAGACACTCAATATCACTTCATTCCACACACCTTTCAGCACCTTTGTCCCTAATCGTTTTGATTTGGCTGGCTGTGCTGCTCATTTACCTTCCTGCATTCTGCATGGGACCTTGGACATATTGCCCAGCTAGTGGGCCAGAATGGCCCGTGCTGACCCAGGTTACGCGTGTCACAAGGCTGGTGGGCAGGTCCCGCGTTCATCCCATCGCCACAAGGCAAAAGCCCCTATAGGCTCTTCTCCCCGCTCTTCCCTGCCCCTCAGTGTAAGGAGGAGCCTGGCAAGCAGCCTGTTGTCTCGCTGGCAAGACAGTCGCTGCTGGATACAACTCCTATTCACTCCTTTTCACTCCTATTCACCCAGGAGAGAAAATAAACATTGCTGTTTTGGACAGAGTTCTGTTTGTTTTTGCAAAGTTTAAAGATGAACATTTTCACCTAAACTAGGGCACTCAGAAACCCTTGAATTAACTACATCTTGCTCATCAAGATCTTCTTTTCATAGACAAAATTATAAACAGCTATTTTTCATTGTGAGCTGTCAAGGATAGTTTGAATTCTGCGTCCATGTAGCTTACAGGATATCTGAAGAGCTCTTGACAGAGCTCTGTAACCAGCTCTTTTTTCATGTGCTCTGAGGGAATGTAATAGTGTTTGGAGTTTTTTCCTGTTCAATTCAAAACAGAAATTTCTTACAGTGAGGCAACTTATCGTCCCTACTCTTAGGTCAGTATTCATTGAGGGGCCAATTAAAATGGTGTACCTCTCATTTGTAATAATTCAAAGTAACTTCTCACTTCAGTGTAGGTTTATTTAGGGACATTAGCTAGGACATAGCCAGCACGCTTCAAAGTACTTAGGTACCTTGCATGGACCACAAGTAGCTAAGGTGCTTGACTCTTTTACCGTGGCTTATTAGAGCAGCTAAAGGGCAATTTTATTGATTCTCAGTGGGAACATTGAATAGTTAAAGAGAAATTAGTACAAGGTTTATGCATTGCTTAATTCCCTCCAGTTTATGAGTTCTGCAGTAGAGTTTCAGTTAAAATGCTGGTTGGGTTCTTTGCATCTTGTGGGGAGGAACATTTCTGCATTAGTCATTAGACTGTGTAATAAACCTATGGCACGATCTGCCAACCTTAGTACATAAATGGACACAGATCCATAGGTCATGTAAACTCATCAGTCCCAGTGATTTCACTCCTACACTAATGAGTTGCTGGAGTTAATTACAGATTTGGTTGATGATATTCTCCTGTAAATAGTTGTATTTAACAACCCCGCACCCTCTCCTGTGCCAAGTAAAAGGTAAATTTGCACTTACATGTTCTCAAGAAAATGTTGAACCTACTTCCAGTTAGATTTCATGATCCAGTCTTACTAATCTTGGGGAGATGTTAGCATCTAAAGATGTGCTTTAAGGGGAGCATATTCTTAAATGCTGATGCATTATCTAAAGTAAAAGTCTTGTAGTAACCATGTAAGCTTAAAATCAGTAGAAATTTTGAAGGGAGAAACAATGTTATTTCTTAGATGTACTGATAAAGTTGGAAAATACAGATGAGTTTTGAGTATCCTACTCCTTCAACATACCCCTGAAGCATCCATGTGTTTGGTGGTGGACATCATTTTGCACTGCTTGTTAGTCCGCAAGGTTGAATCCATTCTCCTTGAGGAAGGGAAACAGGGATGAAGGTGAGATATATTTTACTCATTTTGTTTTGCGTGGAAATTCCTGTTAGTCTTTGGGGTTAAGGTCACAAGAATGCCTGTTTCCAGCACAGCAGAGTCCTGCTCCTGGCCAGGTGTTTCTGCAGAGCATCTCATGAGCAGCTGCAGCTCGTTTGTTGTCTCTGAGCTGCTGCCCTCCTTGCAGTTTCCTGGGTGGGGGAAGCTTCTCTGTTTGCACTATGCGGGCGCTACAATGTGCTAATCAGAATAATCTATTTTTAAAGTAAGAAAAGTGGATTCTGCATGTACCTGTGATTTTTGTCACCAAGAGGTGTTAACCAAGAAAATCTGCCACATTTTAAGACAGGTATGTGAGTCCTACAGACTCTAATTCCCTTGGAATAATGGTTGTGCAGAGATTTTTGGACCTAAATTCTGAGACTGTAGTTCTTAGTTCCTTGAAGAATGACCGAGCTCATCAATATCTTGCCTGATAATCCCTGCCCCTCCTCTGCAGCTGCATTATTGACTTGTTCTCTTCAGCTTTCTTATATTTCCAGTAGGCTAGGACAGGAATTTTATACCAATTTTAATAAGGCTTTGCTGTGTCAAAGGTGTTTTGGATCTAATGCAAGGATGAGCCATAAGGAGCATGAGAGCTGCCGTAGTGCAAACAGCTTTCACAGTATTTACACTGAGGCACAAACTAAATTATATTGTCCCTGCAAAATAAAGAGTGAAGCCAGTGAGTCTTTTCTTCCCCAATTTGCTCTCATAGAGGCAGAATATATGGATATTAATACTACAACAAAGCAAACTAAGAAAGACCAGGATATGAATCATCAGCATATGAAGAAATGGGCTATTTTATGACCCAAACATTTTTCTAGGTTAAGAGGGCTAGCTTGTTCATATTGGCATTTTTTCGCACTGTAGCAAGTATGTAAGGATGGCTGAGTTGTTTGTGGGAAGTGGGTAACTAATTAAAGCCTCCAGAATTTTTCTGGGATGAGTTGTGCTTTGGCCTTGCTGGTTTGTCAAGATAAGGGAATCTCTTCTCTGTTAATACAGGATCCCTGTATTTATGTTTAGTGTGGTTCAAAGCTGTGGTTGGAGTGGGGGTTTCAGGTCAGAGATGGGAGCCCTGCCAGTGCTGCAGCAGGAGCAGGTCTGCGCCCTGGAGAGCATGCAGATGGAAGGCAAGGGTTCCTGCCTCAGCCCTGCCGGGCAGGGAGCTGTGCTGGCAGCCCCGGTCCAGGGCAGCACGAGCGCCTTCCAGCGGGAGCCGCGCGGAGCCCCGGGATGAGGGGAAGGCGGCCGGGTTGCTGGGCACAAGCTCCCTGTTCCTGCAGGTTCTTTGTTTCCTGGGGGACTGTGCAGGTAGGAGGTCTTGCAGGAGGCCTGTGCAGGTAGGAGGGTGCTGGCAGCTGGTCACCTCCTGCCGGGAAGACGTCACCTCCCTGCAGGGCTGCCCGCCCTTGGGGGACACGGTGGCTGCCGGGCCTGGGACGGAGCAGGCGCCTGCCCTGGTCCCCGCGGCCCTGCCAGCAGCTCTGGGGCTCGGACGCAGCGCCCAGGCAGACCTTGCTCGCGGGGCAGGCCTTTCTCCTGGCAGGGGGGCTGTGGGGGCCCTGCACAGTGGGGATCTGGCGCGGCTGTGAGGGTGACTGGAGATGTGGGGCAGAACAAGGTGGGCTGCAACCCGCGCGTCCCCGGCCACGTCCGCTGGCACGAGCTGGCCCTGTTCGCCAACAGCTGCCTCTCCAGTGTCTCTGGTTCTAGAAGGAAAAACATAAGATACAAAAAGGAGCGGAGTATTTGAAGTGTTTCTAAAAATGGTTATTTCCAGACACTTAGATGGCCCTATGGGAGATCCTCAGAGCAGCCTATTTCTGTTAGTTTAGTGCTCACTACAGGAATATTGACACTGCTGATCTCGCCCTGCCGTACTTAAGCACAGGAGAAAGAGACAACAGCTTCTTCCCTTTCTGTCTCCCCCCACAAAGCATGAAATGGTGCTGGTGGCTTTACCAGCCCAGGTAGCAGTTGGGTAGTGGAGTTAAGATATGTAACAATTGGGTGCCTTAGTTCCAAACTGAGAGATTCTTGCACAGCGATGAAATTTCAAACTTTTAATTTTCTGTAACAAAAAAGTTGGAAACTTGGCAAAATCCCTTACAATTAATTTTTTACTATAAGCAAAATACAGCTTTGGTTCGCTGTGTTCTATGAATATTTGATCAATCTGAGAAGGAAACAAGCAGATCAGATTTTTTTTAATTAGTTTTGTTATGGGCATTTAAAATTCATGTGCTATCAATATATATTTCATGTATTTCTTTTGTTATACTATAAAAGTGTCATGGTTCATTTATCCATGTCATACAGTGGAAAACAGATAAATGAAGCATAAAAATACTGTATAATCCTAATACTTTATAAAGACTCTAACCTCAGTGGGTTTGAATCTAAGATGGATGATCTGAGATTTCACAAGCTCGAATTAAGGCAGTGATGGCTTTCCTACCATTATCCAAATAAAACTCCCTTGTAAGGGAAATGAAGCACCACAAAAAGTTGTCCTAAACCTTCTGCTATCTCACAGACCAGGCAAGATCCATCAGAGAAACAATTTGCTCAATATCACAGAATCCCAGAATGTTCCAGGTTGGAAGGGACCTCTAGAGATCATCTGGTCCAACCTTCCCGCTCCAGCAGGC